>JBCEWC010001980.1:0-37058 GCA_038996855.1 Solanum aculeatissimum
AAAATGTTGACATTTAGATGTAATTTTAAAAAGTTGACATGTTATTGTAATTTAGGGTCTTAAATGGTATAGGGATGTTTTTTCCCCTTTAGAAATAATCCACATAATTAATATATGTATAAATTAGAAGAAAATCTGTGTATTGTTTTATGCTAAAAAAAAGGTGGAATAACTATACTAATCCTGACATAATTAATAAATATTTTATATTCACTCATAACTAATCATATATTAGTAGTAGCTGCATTGCTTTAACCAGTTATCAAAAGGGTATAGGTAATAGCCTTAGAGTGGTACCAAATGTTGCACTAATTAAGAAATTGTAAAGAGAAGTTAATTAATTGAATAGAAAGAAGATAAATAATAAAGTGAAGGATGAGACACAAGAGAGGCATGTGACTAGTGATTAATATTACATTTTAAGAAGAAAAGGAAACTAGTAGTTTAATTTGATTAGTTGATTCACAGCTGCAAATATTCTTAAACAATGAGAATCAACTGCTTCATTTGCCATAATTTAATTAAATTCTTGACACCATAATGAGAAACAGGGTAAAGAAACACCAAACACCATGTGGATTACTCAGGTTTGGCAGGAAATTTATATAAATGAAAACACATAAGTTAGGAAATTGGTGGAAAAATACTACTTTAATTAAGAATACAGCAATGCCTAGGATCGCACATATAATATTAATAGCATCTTAAACTATACCTCATCTATTTTAAAATAAGTGATAGTTTTAGTTCGAATGCACTCCTTAGAAAATTATTTATTCATTGAAAGTAAAATGTATTTTTATTTAACTTATTACCCTTCTAAATATGTTGAAATAGATGTAGTTCGTTGATAGTTTCTTGATTATGCAAAACTCTCTTAATTTAAATGTGTAAAATTGGAAGAATATCATTAATGCCTTCTTGATATACGAAATTTACTTATTTTGAAACAAAATAAAAGGCTAAAACGTTACTCCTTCTATCCCATATTAGCTTAGTTTTTGAGGTATTTTCCATTGTTCAAAATAGTTGAATTATTCAAAATTCAAGATGAATGTTTGAATTTTTTTTCATATTTGCCTTTCATTTATTGAAATTATATATTTTTAAAAAAATAAATTACACTACTTGCAAAGGTATATTGTGATTTCAGAAAAGATAATAGTGAAAATATAGTTTAAAAAATATTCTTTTCGCTAAGCGTATATAATAAAATAGGGTGAAAAGGTCCAGGAGCAGTCGTATGGTTTTCCCACAGATTGTTGTGAGTTCTTTGTCAAATTATGTGAAGTGGGGAAGATTATAACTATTTTCATCTTGAATCTAGCACCCTCACAAGGTACCATTCCTCATAAAAGAATTTTACGAAAGTTGGCACCCTTGGTGCGTGATAGCTACGTAATATTCTTAGTTTTATCATTTTTAAAGATACCAATGACCAAAATAGAATAAATTGTTATATTTTTAAATATTTTTCTTAATATGTGTGTATTATATCATAAATTAAATTAATATGGGATAGAAAAAGTATTTTTTTTAAGAAGGGAGTACAATGATTCCTCTTTTCGCTCCCTCTCCAAGAAAAATTACTTAATAAATGAATCCGCAAATTACATGCATTCAAAGTACTAAGATCACTTTCATTAATTTTTTCAAAGTTTGATTTCTCTTCATTTTTAGGGGATTTTCATTTATTGGCTTATAATATTTCTCCTTCGGATCTTGCAATATCGAACAATTTGAATGGGTGGGTGGGATTGGAATTGAGAATTAAGTTCTTATAACGAGAATGAGAAAGAAAAAAGTGCAACAAATGTAAAATTGTACTTCTAGGTTGCAAATATAAAAAAATTACCTCCAATTCTCTCATAATTTGGATAAAATTACATTCAAGAAATTATAAGGTAGCGATTCTCGACTTAGGGAATATAGAGCAAAAGACAAATAAGAAATAGAATAATAAATAGAAAAGGAAATTTTAAAATTTTAAAACTTTATCTAAAAATATTAAATTAGATGTATTCATGGACAAACACTTCTACAATTTTATGCCTAGAGAATTTTGGGGCAACGTAATGAAGTGGCTATATTTTGACAATTTGTCACAATTACTAGAATGTCTATGTGGTCATTAGAAGGTGTGAGACCAGCAATGAAATTCTTAGAAATATCCTCAAAAGTTGTGGTAGGTACAGAAAGTAGAAGGAGAAGTCCGACAAAATTCAAACATGTATTTGCTGATGTTCCTGACAATTTAAGACGTACTCTGTCATGATTTGAGACTATCCTCTAATCATAACATGATGCTTAGAAACATGAGAGACCCCAAGTTAACTCATGGTATGACATGACACTAAAATTTATGTAACAATTGAAAGATATTTGATGCAGAAGCAAAGAGATAGATATATGAAGTTTGAATCATACAACTTAATACACAAAAAGCGTTCATCTGAACATAATATAAAGTTGAGAACCAATATCTGATAGCCTATAATAAGATGAGTTATTGGAACAAGCCCACCCCCACCCCCACCCTAGCTAACTCTAACTGTTTGAAACTAAAAGACTAAATAACTAAAATAAATATAGGGGTTTTCCTCGAAGATGATGAGGACTTATCAACACTGTTGCCGAACTGATAAAAAATAGTACTAACTCTGAGTTAGATGTTGAACATTTGAACCTATATTATAAAATAACATATCACAGAAAGGTATGCAAATAATACTTTGAATGTATAGAGTATGTGAGACATGCACTATTTTTTATGGAGTTGAACAACACTCTACTAAAAAAACTATATACAAGGTCAATGCAACATCTGAGATTGAAATATGGGATCGGAGATGCTATCAATCGACAACCGTGTGAGTTAAACATAGAGTTTGATGTATAATCCCCATCAAAAGGATCCAATATATCTTGCCAGAGTATAAAGGTTAATCTGATATGATGTGTTACCATCAAACTGAAAGAATATATCCCTTGGGGACTAATTAAACTTATGATGACACGTAGTTTTGAGACTTGGATATATTGACTTTAGTCCAACTTGATTCTAAGTATTACCCTCAACTGAATAGAATTGATAGCTTCTGAGAATATTGTCCATAATTATGGATGTCATACCTAACTGTCATACTATTAGTGAATTTTGCTTTTGTAAATTATTGATGACATTTTGAATACCATACTAATCAAAAACTTACTTTTGAGAAAAATGTTCAAAAGCTTAGATGACATATTTGAATGTCATGCATGTCATATATCTTACCTTCATAAGCCGAAGCTCCTAATTATGAGATGAATAACATATATAAGTCATGCATTTTTGAATCATGAGACTTATAGGTGTATGAGAGACATGACATGCAATGAATAAAGTAAAATGCATACAAGAAAACATATATGGACTTAGGTTTTAGTAAAAATCTATAAGGCTTGATCTAAATCCTCAATATTGACTCATAAAAATATTATTAGTATAATAATATGTATTATCTTAAAATACTATTGAGAATATATTTCATCAAATATCACTCTGATGGTCTACAAAACTAATAATACTGGAGTTTGTTGATTCTATTTGAGAATGAGTGTCAGACATTTTATCTAAAAAAATATTCAAATATATATGAAATTGAAGGACCGAGTATTATCATCAATGCATGAAATCCTAAGTTACTAGTTGTTCATAACTCGCTATCTCTAAAAAATTACAACTACTCATGATAATGTCATAGTCTAAATGGAATACGACTTTATACTATACAATATCAAAATCACAAATTAACTATATACCAAGGGTTCACGAAATATTAAAATGTAAAGATATTGAATTTTTATGAAAAACATGTATTCATGGACTTTTCATGATAAAGAATTGAAATATAAGGCAACTCATATTTTTCATGAAACTCTAAGTCCTGAAGAATGAATTAAACTGAAGAATTGAGTTCACTCAGAGATTCAAAGGATGGATTATGGAAGGATGTCCATCGATGAAATTTCACATTTATGGAATTAGGGTTGTTCAAAATTCAACTAAAACTGATAGCCCGAATAAAAAAAAAGTTGTTGATTTATCAATAATGAGTTATTGATTTAGAAATCCCGATAATGATTTTAATTCTTTTTATTATTAGGTTATCGATTTTTAATAATTTTAGATTTTTTTCTTAATGGGTTAACCGATAACTCGATAATAAATTAAATAATTATACTTGTACTATTTAGTATATAAAATCTTTTACAGTTTCATACTTCTATTTTTGACTGTCTCAAACTCTCAATTATTTTATAATGTGTCAGTGTTTGCTTTTGAACAAGATGCAATCTGCCAACTCATGTGTAGACTTCATTTAGTTTGTCACCTTTTTTCTAAATAATTTTCAATAAAAAAAATTCTTGTGTCAAATCTTAATGGTTAAACCGGTAAACAAATCGATAACTATCAATAATCGATAAGTCAATATCTTAAGGTTTAGCGCATCTACAAATCGATAATCAATAAGTCAAATCGATAAACTTCAAAATCAAATCGACCAATATAGGAATAAGAACACTTAATGAAATTCTTGAATGGAAGTTTGAAGACAAACAACCTAGCTTGAAGAAGAACGATCAAAAAAATTCTTTCTTGATATTCTTGAACTAATTACTTAAAAATTCATGGTCAAAGATTATGATTTCTATTAGTGATCCATGAATAGTTGAAGAAATTTAGAAAGGAAAGTTTAAACTTAATGGAGAAGGACTTATCTTGATGAAGGAAGAGAGAAAATCACTTCTAGAACTTAAAAAGAATAGTCAAAGTGAGAAAAATTATATTAAAACTAACTTAAATTATTTTTTGTCATCTGCAAAACTGTCTAATGCAGGTGAAACACATAGAAATAGAATATATTTTTTTAATTTTTTCTTCATCAATTTCATATTGATGTTTCGTCGATACAGAACTGTTCAATGTAGATAAAATATTGATCAAAATAGAATATCTGACAAAACTAAAATGATCATAACTTTCGACTTAGACTTCAAATTGACAAGAGGTTGGTAGAGTTGGAAAGAAGACTCAAAGACCTTTAGTTTGGTGGGTATTGAGGCACATAATCCAAATAAAATCTTGTATCACAACTTTGTACTAGAGGATTTCCAAATTCATTTGTAGAATCTGTTCACACATAAAAATTGATCTTAGCATCTACGCATAATTAGAAATCACCCAATATGGACCTATATGCATACGCGGAATGGTTCATCTTTAAGTTAAAAAAAATTTAAGGTGTTACAACATCACCCAATCCAAGATGATATGCATATAACAAAAGGTTCTGATATTTAGTATAGAATTTGTGAGGTGTTACCTGTTACTTTATATACTTGCGCTTATCCAACCAAGAAAAATTAGAGAAAAGATGATAAAAAGATGTTTCAATAGTAGCATAGTGATTTGGAGGTATATTTATGCATTCAAACATCTTATTTTGCTCATATTTTAACTATATTTGGAGTATAATCTTACAAATAATCATATATTTATTGAATATATTATGTGATGTGCTAATAGATATGATCAGAATGATTTCAGGCCAAAATTAGTATGAAAAAAAATTCAAAGATACATTGAATCACAAAGAAAAATGTCTTGAACTAAAATGTAGCCAAAAGTAGATGAAAGAAGAGTATAAGATGCAGGGTGACCTTCTATGAGATGATTCTTGCGCTGCGCTTGTCAAAAACTGAGTTTCAAAAATTTTGATTTTTAGATGAACCTCGAGAAGGACCTCGCACCACACACGTTTGTCCCTCGAGATGGGTCTCGCACCACACATCCCTTAGCATTGGACTGAAGTTGACCAAAGTCAAAGTAAATTTCAAGCGAGATTAGGATTATAACTCTACTACTAGAAATATATATATATATATATATATATATATATGTTTTAAATATTTTAGAATTACAAAATTTAAATAGAGGTATGCATTACAATTAGAGATTATAATACATAGATCTTAGCTTTAGATTTAATTTCAGTCTTAGTAGATTATTGTGCTGAAATTTTCCTGCAAGAGTTGTATTAATCAAAGGTTCTTATTGTTTTCCTTTACTTTCAATGTTTTTTAGTAATTTTAATTTTAATAAATATTATTTACAACAAGTTATGAGTAGCTAAACTAATAACTAAGGTTATGGAACCTAGAGTAGAAATAATGATGAAATATTTTTTTATAATAAATATCTTTTCAGGAAGGGGTGATTATTATGTATAAGTGTTTTTTGTAACAATTATTTTCTTTAATGATTAATAAAATTAAAAATTTATGTCACGATTCAACTTAACAAGCCATGATGGCTCATGCCTTAATCCCCAATAGAAAAGCCTAACCTCGACCCAAAATTGCAAGTAATGGGTATGGACAAGAAATAATCAATAAAACAACTAGTATAAGAAAGTTGAATTGCTACTAGATATATAGGCATACAACAACACTAGACTAACTCTCCCAGAACTTGGAAGTCACCTATAGAGAACTACTAGTATCCAAGGACGTCTAATGCTCATCAATAGTCTTTGAATACGACAACTACCACAAGATGAATTAATGTGTGATGTCGCACAACCCAACTATTCAAAGGCAGAAGGGGCGGTCGTCATCAACATATTGACCCAACTTTATAGGTTGAGGTCGATCCCACAGGGAATCATTGTTCAAGACGGAAGTGATTCATTGGGCCAAGTAATTGTAGGATCTGGAGGGTTGCAATAATTGAAACAGAGTCCAACTAACAAGTTCTAATTAATTGATTTAACAACTATTAAGGGAGATGTTGGGGATATGCAAATATGAGAATCAATCTATCAAATAGGTCTAGATACTTGACTATATGAGTTGATATTGAGTGAATAGGCTAGGTTGCTTGTAACCCAAATCATCTCTGAAAATGGGTGTTTCGCATGAACCCGCTAGGATATCACACGTGAATTGCCGAGGACACGCTTGGCCTAAGAAGTTACAATAAAACCCCTAATACCTTGGTCGTTGAGCTCATTGATATAAACTTCAACTGAAACCCCAGAAGATTTTTCTCCATTCGTAATAATAGCCCTTGGAGTATCAAAACGAGTAAAAATATTTTTCTTTAAGAACTGCACTACTCTTTTTTCATAACTCGTTGGTAATGCTACGACTTCCACCCATTTGTACACATAATCAACAACAAGAAGGATGTATTTGTTGTCAAAGGAGCTCGTGAATGGTCCCATAAAATCTATCCCCCACACATCAAATATTTTCAGTTCTAAAATTAAAGTTAATGAAAATTCATGTCTTCTTGAGATGCTACATTGTAATTGGCACTTTGGGTAAGCTTTAGCAAATTCATGAGCATCATTCTGCAGTATTGGCCAATAATAGCCACTTTTTAATACCTTAGATGCGGTACGAACTTCTCCCTGATGACCACCTACTACTTAAGAGTGATATTCTTCCAAAATAGCATGCATAGCTGAATCAGGAACACATCTATGGATCATGTTATCCACACATTATCTAAAAAGATAAGGTTCATCCCAATAATACTTATTCATATCATACAGGAACTTTCGCTTTTGGTGGTGATTCTCAAAATATGGAATGATACCACTGACCAAATAATTTGCAAAATTAGCATACCAAGGCATTGTAATCACATCGAATTTCATCACTGCTTCATCTAAAAAATTATTAGAGATTTCCTCCTCGTCATCCAGTGAATTTGGTGATTCAAGCCTAGATAGATAATCAACTACTTGATTTTCACAATCCTTTCTATCTTGTATCTCAAAATTAAATTCCTGCAACAGCAACACCCATCTGATAAACCTTTATTTTGCATTATTCTTTGCCATTAAATAGTGAAGTGCAGCAAGATCAGTGTGAACAAAAACTCTTGTGCTAAGTAGATTTACCCAGATTTTTTCAAAGGCATACACTATAACCAGTAGCTCCTGTTCTGTGACTGTATAATTTTTCTAGGTTGTATTCAATATCTTGCTAGCATAGTAAATTGGATGAAAGAGTTTTCCAACTCGTCGACCCAAGACTGCACCACTAGCATCACACATCACCTCAAATGATGTAGACCAATCTAGAGAGATTATTACTGGGGCTTCAACCAATTTCTGCTTGAGAGTTTCAAATGATTATAAGCATGCAATATCAAAAATAAATTGTGGCTCTTTTTCCAACAACTTGTACATGGGACTTGCGATTTTTGCAAAGTCCTTAATAAATCTTCGATAAAATCCAGCATGTCCCAAGAAACTCCTTACTCCCTTAACTGAAATAGGAAGAGGTAGCTTCACAATTATTTCAACCTTTGCTTGGTCAACCTATAGTCCCTTGCCCAAAATCTTATGGCCTAAAGCTATTCCTTCCTTCACCATGAAATGATATTTTTTTCCAATTGAGAACCAAGTTGGTTCCACACATCTGTGTAACACCTTCTCTAAATGAACCATGCATTGATCAAAGGTATTATCCATCATCGAGAAATCATTCATAAATACCTCCATTGAATCCTCGATCATGTCGACGAAAATAGATAGCATACACCTTTGGAAAGTAACAGGAGCATTGCATAACCCAAATGAAATTCTCTTGAAAGTGAAAGTACCATAAGGGCATGTAAAGGTGATCTTGTCTTGATCCTTGGGAGCAATAGATATTTGGTTGTATCTAGAGAAACCATCAAGAAAGTAGTATTATCCTCTTCCAGGTAAGCCTATCTAGCATTTGGTCCATAAATAATAGTGGGAAGTGATCTTTCTCCGTATTTATGTTTAATTTCTGGTAGTCCATGCATATTCTCCACCCAGTGACTGGTCGTGTTGATATGAGTTGGACTTTTTCATTTGGAACTATGGCCATGCCCCCCTTCTTGGGAATACATTGAACTAGACTTACCGATTTGCTATCGGTAATTGATATATCATGCCCGCATCCAACCACTTAATGATCTCCTTTTTTTATCACCTCTTACATATATGGATTCAACTTGCGTTGGTGCTCTATCATGGGCTTACGACCCTCAACCAGTTTAATTTTATGAGTGCAAATTCTTGAGGGTATGACCATAATGTAGGCGATTGTCCAGCCAATAGCTTTAACGTGTTTCTTAAGTACCCTGACAAGAGCTTTGATTTGATCCTTCTGTAGATCAGATGCAATAATTACTGGAAAGGTCTCATTGTTCCCCAAGAAAGCATATTGCAAGTGACTCAGTAGTTTTTTTAACTCAACCCTCGGTGGTTCCTCAATAGATGGTTTTGCTAGCGATGTATCCTGATTTTTTAAATCAATATCAAATTTAACAGTGTTTCTTGGATGGCCTCCATCTCCTATCATAACAGCCATCACCATGTCTCAGTCAATTTCATCTTCTTCAACATAATTCAGCATAATTTTGATCGTTGAATCTGCCCCCAAATAAGCAAGCTCCCCGAGGTTTTGAATAGCCTCATCAACAACATCATCGATGTATTCACATGGAAATCATTAGGCTCCTATAAAGCTTTATCAACATTGAAGCTCACTTCTTTACCATTTACTCTAAATGTCTGGATTTAAAATTAGATTCTATCCTGCTGGGTAAATAACTTTGTTTTTTCCCGCTCTGAAGAGAGACCTTGAGGGGGAACAGCTGACCTAAGCAACTTGTGGTCTGATTGCGCGATCAGCGAAACCATCTTTTTTTTCTGCGCTAGACAAGAAAGATAAAAGGGGAAAAGTCAGGCTTCAAGTAAGGGTTCCTAACTCATTTTATCCCGGCATCAAGCCTGATTAGCTCGAGTAAAGTGAAGTAATTGCCTTTTTTTTCTCTCGACGGCAAAGCTCCTTCTTTTCGAAATTGTATAGTGTTCAATAAAAGTTGATGCAATAGAAGCTCTTGATGCAATATCTCAACATCTACCAAGTCTCTTTCCGTAGCTAAAAATGGTCGTCCCAAAATGATGGGCACTTCAACGTCTAGGTCACAATCCAACACTATGAAGTCAGTTGGGAATATAAATTTATTTACCTTGACCAACACATTATTCAATATGCCAACTGATTTTTTAATTGACCGGTCGACCATAATTAACTTCGTGGTTGTTGGGACCAAAGTATTTACATCAAGCTGTTCAAATATCATTAGGGGCATCAGGTTCACACTGATCCCCAAATCACATAAGGCTATTCCAAAGTTACATACCCCAATTGTGCAAGGTATTATAAATGCACCTGGATCAATATTTTGCTACCACTTGTCGAGTAAAGAGAGCACTACAGTTGTGTGGAATTTTGATTGCCTCACAATCCCAGGTTCTCTTTTTAGTTACCAAAGTCTTCATCATTTGTGCATATATCATTTGTGCATATATTGGTATCTTATTGAGAGCCTCAACCAATGGGATATTGATTGCCAAAGAAGTGAAGGTAGACATAAGTTTTTAGAATTTATCTTTGTCGCCTTCTTTCCCATGATGTTGAGTGAACTTTGCAACTTCCATATGTAGATCTTTAGGAGTGACTCCCATTTTATTTAGTTCCTCTGCACCTTCATCATTGTCGTATCCACCTACTCTATTTTCCCCAAATAAAGGGGTTTCAGTCTCCATGTCAATTTCACAAAAGGTGTTAGTCTCGGTAGTAGTCTCTAAGCGACTTTGAACATTGCCATTCGAGGAGTTGTGTATTTGTGCTGAGAGGGTTGACAAGCGAGCTTCCAAGTTCTTAATCAAAATTGCATGAGATAACACAGTATATCTCAACTAGGAAAGTCCCGACTATTTCATTTATAACTTCATCTAAAGTCTATACTTTATTCAAAATGATAGCAAACATCTCATAGACTTGTGACTTGTTTGAGTTTGTCTATTGTTGAGATGATTCAAATGTCTCTTGTGCCTTATCATGACATTGCACTTCCTTGCTCCCTCCTCGACCACCAACCCATCCAACATCAAAGTTCCAACCTTGATTCTTAGGTGCCTGCTGAAAGGGTGACTGAGAATCCAATGCTTGATTCCCAATAAAATATACTTCTTTCACTTGACCACTTTCACTTAAGTCATGCTCATGGGACATGACATTTACGGTATGAATCTTATTAGGCTGATGCACTTTTGTCACATATTTTGTTATCAAGTCTACTTTTCTCACCATTTGTACCATAATGTCGTCCGTCTTTTTTTCTTAGCTAACTGTTCCTCAGATGTTTGATCCTTTGAATTGAAGAATAATCCTCATGAGTGTACCATGCTTTACTTATTTTGGTCACTTCATCTAATAATTTTGCAGTTATTTCAAATGTTTGCTTCATCAGCCCACCTCGAATTAGTCGATCTGCCATACTGTTGTTGGTGACGCTTAAGCTAACATAGAAATATTATAGCAATAAAGTCACCAAGGATCCCATGAGCTGGACATTGGAAAAGTAGCTCATGAAATCGCTTCCAAGCCTCATGTAATAGCTCTTCATCAATTCTCCTAAAGTTTTCTATGTTTCTCCCCAACTTGATCATCCTTGAAGGTGGGAAGAATCATTTAAGGAACTCATTCTACAATTCTTCCCATGATGCAATTGATCCATGAGAAAGTTTAGCCAACCACTTTGCAGCTTACCCCATGATAGACAATGGAAAAAGTCTAAGTCTAATAGCTTTTTGTGTGATGCCCCAATACTTGAATGACAAACACACCACAATGAAATTCTGGAGATGTTCATGGAGATCCTCACAGTCCTGTCCTCCAAATAATCCCCTAATTTACATTAGTTGATATTAGGGGCAACAAAATTGCCCCAACACTTCTCACTTGGTTCAATTTAATTTTCTAGAGGTTGTTTATGTCTCCCATGATTTCCCCTTTTGTACTACGTGCATCATCCATTTTTACACCTACTTTTCAGTTAGCAAAACAAAAAGAAAATAGTAAAATAAACTTAACTACAAGAACAAAACTCAACAAATACTTCCAATATGAACACATCAATTCTCGGCAATAGCGCCATTTTTCATGTCGCTCAACCCGACTACTCAAAGGCAGAAAGGGCGATGGTCATCAATATATTAATCTAAATTTAGAAGTTAGGGTCGATCCCACAGGGATTCATTGTTCAAGACAAAAGTGATTCATTGGACCAAGTAATTGTAGGATCTGGGGGGTTGCAATAATTGAAATAAAGTTCAGCTAACAAGTTTTAATTAATTAACTTAACAATTACTATTAAGGGAGATGTTAGGGATGTACAAATATGGGAATCAATCTATCAAATAGGTCTAGATACTTGACTACATGAGTTGATATTGAGTGAATAGGCTATGTTGCTTGTAACCCAAATCATCTCTAAAAATAGGTGTTTCGCATGAACCCGCTAGGATATCACACACGGACTGTCAAGGAAACGTTTGGCCTAAGAAGTTATAGAAAAACCCCTAATACCTTGGTCATTGAGCTCATTGATATGAACTTCAACTAAAACCCCAATATCCATTCCACACTCTAAAAGGTTCAGCTAAGATACAAATTAGAGATCTAAAAAAACCCCAAGTTTGCAATCTCAAGATTCATATAGTAATCCTAGGAATGGATATAAATTCACCCAAATCAACTACAGATAAGTCAAGATATTGCAGATAAGTCAAGATATCGCAGATAAGTCAAGATATCACACACCCAATCAATAAATCAAACACCCTTATTGAAAGCATACCCCCAACATAGGAGTTTTAGCCACACATTCTAGAAATTAAAAATTGATTACCATTCATAGTAGCAAAAATCATAGATAACAAGATTGAATACAAATTAGTTGATTCTCATCAGCTAATCTTCTCTAATTTGATGCCTAATTTCCTCATAACCTTATTCTCTCTTGTACTCTAAGAAGAAGGTTTTATGTACCACTACTACAGACTAATTGTTCTGAATTGGAATGAGCAGATGATCTACAATGTTCTTTCTAAAAATGCTTATATACTCCATGAAAATGTATGAAAGTTTTTGCTACAAAATA
This sequence comes from Solanum aculeatissimum, assembly GCA_038996855.1. Classification (NCBI taxonomy): domain Eukaryota; kingdom Viridiplantae; phylum Streptophyta; class Magnoliopsida; order Solanales; family Solanaceae; genus Solanum; species Solanum aculeatissimum. The sequence goes on from JBCEWC010001980.1 coordinate 13,046, forward strand.
TAATTGGGCGGTCAAGGTCGGCCATTGTTGAGCACTCCCGTGATGTGCCAAATGTGCACTTCACCGCTTTCCTGTGCGTCTTTATAAGGCTTCCTCTACTGTAACTTTAGGCAATCGCCTTTTACTCTACCTTTTCTAATTTGGTGATGCACCAAAATGCTCTTCATATCGCCTTCCTGTTAGTGGTCTAGGGCTTTGGGTTCTGCAATTTTAGGTGATCACTTGTGCATTCGGCGAATCGCCGAACATACTTTATGACATCAATTTTAACTGCACTCTTGCCTTGACTGGGAACTTTGGTTGTTGAATAGTTAGGCGATCTCCTGGGGCTTTTGGCAGATCGCTAAGAATGTCTACAATCTTCGCTTTTCACCATCTTTCTGCACTTTTGCTCGCTCTCCAATATTCAACTAAGTCTTACCCATTTGCACGCTTTTAACTACATTTCCTGTCATAGAAAATGCTTATTTGTTAGTAGTTTGAATTAATATCACATTAAGGGCAATGTTTCCTTGCAAAGTAACCCCAAAATAAGTCTGAAATATGGGCTCATCAATGTGGTTGCCTCGTACTTGGTATTGCATCATGAAATAGATGCAGAAAGTAGAGGTGAGTACCAGGGATATGATACCCAGTAGTCATCATAGGACAAATAAGTAAGAAAAGTTAATAAGGCATGAATAAGATAAAATATAACTCCACAAGTGTCTACTCACAAGATCCAAGTAAATATGTCGACCACTACTGCAGTAAATTGATCTAGGCAAAGGTGTAGTGATATATGTGGGTGTAAGGCCTTACTATTTATGGATGTATGTCAACCGCCCCCATAAAACCAGAAGGTACACCCATGTATAATTAAGGGTGAATATGTATAAGGTTCAAGGTATCAAGTTTGAACTAAGCTCATAACCTAGTCATGTACTCGTAACGACAACTCCGATAGAACTATCTAACTGAAATACCACAACAATTATACAAATCAAAATCGAGCAGTACTGAATAACATAATGTAGGATAGGTGGGTACGCGGATGTAACATACTATCTAATCTAACCCTATACACCTGTTGGGACCCGATAAGCCTAATAGGTACACCTGCGCACCAGATAGCCAAAGGTATGTTATCCAATCTCAATCGACCAATTACGCCGAACTAACAACCCAAACTCTAAAGGTAGGAAAGGAGTACAATATTAACTAAGGGTAGAGAGATAGAGCCCAGAACTAGGGACGACAATGATAACTAAGGGTGGGGAGATAGAGCCCAGAACTCGAACCACAGATATAGTCCCGTTGAGAACAATGTCGACCATATGAATGCTGAAGGAGGGGAAACACAGAGCTCAAACCTTGAACTACTGCTTACAATACTAGTAGTAGGAAGTACAGATCCCTGGTCTCAAATTGGGGATGTACAATGAGCGTAAAGCATGGTATACAGAGCCCAGACCTCAAATCGAGGATGTACAAAGTTTGTAGAGCACGATGTACAGATCTCAAACCTTGAACTACGAATTATAAGAAGTACAAAATAGGGGAGACAGAGCCAAAACCTCAAACCATAGATGTACTCCTCTGATTTATATAATATGATCTTTCAGCGATCATGAAACATCTTTAAAGTCTAGTAAACCCCTCCCCCGAGTAATCAAGACGTGTATCCATAAAGTAAGGCAGGGAATAGAAGATAGCAAGGCCTCAAATCAAGTCACAACCTATCTAAGGCTCAAATCTGTCAGACTCAAGTGTATTACTCCAGTCCACAAGGATCTACACCTCTTAGGTCACACCAAATACAATACAATAATCTATCGATCCTTACCATCATAGGTCTAGGGCATCACTAGTCTAAGCCTAAACTAAGGTCCAACAATAACAGACAATCATATGTATAGTAGAAAGTGAACATGTCAGTCAAACTAACATAACTATACAACAGATAATCAATATAATAACCATTAGTAGTCTCAACATGTCAATAGTTACTCTGCTAGCCCACACAATCAGGAATATAACAAACAATCAATATACCATTCATAAGCAGGCTCAACATACTTCCATACATGTACATATATTTATATCACACTCTCATCAACTCTCCTAAACAATTTAGTCCCAAGTGAGATACCACAAGAAAAGAAGATAGCACAATACAATTCAATTACTCGTCGACCCCCTAATCAGCTAAGCAGAAGTTATAGTACAGATGACATATCCAATAAAATTCCCATACAATATTCATATTATCCATGCAAGTTTTACATACTCTAACTAAGTCTAGAAGAAGGGAAGACCCTAGCCTATATATACGTTGATAACATGCGCTCCAATTCAATTCACAGGTGCTTTACCTTTCTAAGCAATCTATGAACGTTTCCAAGATGCCAAAATAGAGTTACAATAACAATAGGGTCCTTTCGATATCAAATTTATAAGACAACATCGCTTCTCTAGAATAATACAAATAGATAGTAGTTCCATCACTATTTTGCCTCAAATGCTACTTAGTCAGAAGATTCTAATCATACACAGCGTGTGCCTAAAAAAAGTACACAAAATTGACCCAAAATTCATTAAATTCCGACTCAAAATGAATACAAAATCAATTCCAAAAGATTCCAAAACCAAGACCAACTTATAGCAATAAAAATAATAAAAATTAACTCAAACAGAGTGCCAAAAGAGATTTCCAACTATCCCACAATGTACTCCACAAATTCTAAGCAATTTAGCCTTTTAAATCACTGAAATTAACCTCAAAATGAGTATAATATCGCTGATGGAAATATGTTCTTTCTTTTTGGACAAATTATGGAAATGAAGCTCATATATAAGACTCACAGGTTTCGCTGATGTGTTGCCAAAATACAACACTTTTTATTCTTAAAACTTAGAATGTTGTGTGTTCTCAAAGTGATATTAGTAGGTTTGATGTGCTTTTATGTTTTCTTTACAGGATTAAAGGAATTGGGATGATTTTTGGCAAAGTGATGCAGAATTCAAGTTTTTGGTGATTTACAAGTTACTCTACGGTCGTGGTTCACCCCATAGGCCGTAGGTGGGCTTCGTGAGTTAGATCTAGTGAAAGCCCAAGTTTTATATGTTACATCTATAATTTGTCAGACAGACCATAGATTTGATGATGGGTTACAGATAAGATCGTGCCTGGAGGATCAAAGTTTGAAGGATTTCAATAATCTTAATAGATGAAACCCCGTACTTGTCATAAGTCATAATATGATCCGTAGGAAGGTCTCATAGACTGGACAACAGATATTTGTTCCTTGAAGTATACAAAGCCCAGGTACGGATCGTGGTTCTTTATACAGCTCATAACGTTACCTGTAGGACTTGTCGATTCCAGTTTTCCTATTTCATTTATAGATTTGGTTTTTACTTATTATAAATAGGCTTTTTAGGTTTTTTTACTTATGAAATGTAAGAGAAGAGAGAAAGAACATGAGAGAACATTGAGAACTCAAAATCTTGTGATTATTTTTTATCTATAACATTGTGATTTCTTATGAAGATTCGGATTGTTTGTTCTTTAATTCATCATTGTAAGTGTTTAATTATGTTATCCTATAACATGATTTCTTCATCTACAATGATCATGCATAGCTAAATCCACAACTAGGGTCATGAGAACCATGAAGAACTAACGAAGTAAAATCTAATTAATCTATAATTCTTGGAAAGTGTGAAAGTATATATTAATTATTCCCTTCGATGTAAATGTTTTCTAATGGTGACCAACGTTAGAACGTGTCAAATTCTTATCGACTGGATCAAGGTGGAAATAAATGTGAAAAGGAAATAATTAATAGGATTCGATGTGATCCCTCTCATTTAATCAACCTAACTAGATCAAAGAAGTTGTACTGGAAGAAAAGGTAAGGGTTAGTAATGTCACACTGCGGGGATGAATCAAATTACATAGTAAATTTTTCCTCTCACCTGGATCAAAGGGTTTGGTGAACTTAACTTACAATTTTGTATTCTACACACTAGAAAAGATTATGATTATCCGAATATACTGAGTTAGGAAACTATGGAGAACACAATACTCTAATTACTTCTTCCACTGATTTCATCACACTTGCACTTGACTGATTGCACTAGTTTAGGTTTAACTGTTGCTTTTTACAATCCCCCATTTTGGGATATAAGTAGATTAATCTGTTCTAATTGCTTATAATTGCTCCAGGTCTAAGCATATTCCCTGTGGGATTCAACCCTAACCTTTGTTAGGTACTATATTTTGATAGCGACTGCTTATCATCTAATTGGAGGTGTAGTTTGAGCGACATCAAAATTTTGGCAACGTTGTCAAAGAATACAGCTTTAGACTAGGTTAATTAGGGTGATTTGGTAATTAATCTTTATTTTCTTTGATTTATGTTTTTTGTTATTTTTGTTTTCTTACAACATACAGGTGTATTGTACACCCAACATTCATAGTCAAGGTACTCTCTTAACTCCATTTGACCCAGAGATTCAAAAAACACTACGAAGAATAGCTCATGACAATACAAACAATGTCGGTAACCTTGCACGCAATCTGAAAAACAATGAAGAACTACCACCGTTGAAGAATATGAATCCACTACCACAGGATCTATAGGTCGTTGCTCATCAATGGAATTAATACAGGCTTAACCCTATGGCGGTGGATGTCACTGGATCAATTGTGTTACCTCTTTTAGCAGAGGATATTAACTTTGTGGTATCGAGTGGGTTATTATAGATGCTGAAAAATAAAAGATTGTTTACAGGCTGGTCATTAGAGGATCCACACAACCATCTACATAATGTCATATTTGTTTGCAAGAGTATGATGGGGAATCAGAATCTGTCCATGGATGTCACTAAGCTCTGTGTCTTTCCATTATCTCTTACGGGTGAAGTGACGGTATGGTTATCTAAACTTCCACAAGGCTCTATCACTACTTGGACTAAAATGTATAAGGCCTTCTTTGAGAGATTCTTTCCTAAGTCGAAGAAGCTGAAGTTAAAAGATTAGATCAACAACTTTGAGTAATTGCCTGGTGATTTTATCAGCACTACTTGGGAGAGGTTTGCAAAATGCTAAGGAGTGTCCCTGACCACAAGATCGTTGATGACTCCTTGGTGGAAATTTTCTATTGGGCCTTAGATGAAAATAGTCAAGTTATTGTTGACACTATCATGGAATGCTCATTCTTGGATTGCACTTTTATGGTCATAGCTAAATGATTAGAGAAGGTGACAAAGATGAATCATGCATGGGGCTCAAGAAAAAAATCCACTACTAAAAGATCTTTCACAGTAACTACCAGTCCAGAGCAAGCCAGGATTAATAAAGATGTGATACAGGAGCTAGCTCAGATCAGTACCAATGTGGGTTTGTTGATGAAGCAGACCCGAGAGAGTAAATGCAATGAGTCACCAGTCACATCATGCACCTATGTATGAAGATTCCTACTATAAGGAAAATTCATGCTTTGTGATTGATTAGATGGGGAGTTTCTGGACCAACACCCAAGAGTCCAACCAGGACTATTGGTGCCAAGGTCAAGGGAACCAAGGTCAAAACTTTATCAGGGACAATGCTTTCAGGGATAATAACTGAAGAGGCTACTATGATAGGAACAAGGGCTAAGACAAAGATGATGATTGGGGTCACAGAGATAGGTACAGGAATTGAGCGTATGTTCCACCACACAATTATGATTATTGGGCTGATAGTTCGAGGATTGAGGAGATGTTTGATAAATTATTTAAAAAGGTTGATGCTCAAGATGAGACGCTGAAGGGGATGAAATTTGACATCTCAAGCATCAATCAGAAGAATGAGTTTCATTCTATAATAATCAAGCAGCTAGAGAAACAGTTTGGTTAGATATCTACACAACTAAACCAACGCCAAAAGGGTGCATTACCAAGCAACACAGTACAAAATCCAAAGAATGATAGGCAGTGCATGGCTGCGACTACATGATGTGGCAAGCAGATGATAGACCCACCAATGTTGATTGATAATGTTAAGGTTTGTGAGGAGATAATAGGGAGTAAGCATGCAGAGACTGGGGATGCTAGTGCCAAGTATGGGCCGAGCGATGAGATAGTAACACCAAAGAAGTTGAAGCCCATACCTAGGCCTCCACCACCATTCCCTCAGAGACTGAAGAAAAAAGAGGAAGATGGTGAGTTCTAGCATTTCATATCCATGTTGAGGCATCTCACTATCAACATTCCCCTCATTGAAGCATTGGAGAGGATGCTCGGGTATGCCAAATTGATGAAGGATCTTGTGACCAAAAAGAGGATGGTGAGCTAAGCGCCCTCCCAAGATCTTCAGTATTACAGTGCTATTATAAAACGATCCTTGGTGTAGAAGAAAGAGTACCCTGGAGCATTAACCATACTTTACACCATCAGAGATGTTGACTTTGCAAAGGCATTATGCAATTTAAGTGCTAGTATCAATCTAATGCCTCTTGTAGTGTTAAATAGGTTAGGCCTGGGAGCCACTATCCAAAAAGCATGCGACTATTGATGGTTGACAAAATGGTAAAGAAGCCTATGGGAATATTGTACGATGTTCTAGTTAATGTGTATAAATTCATATTCTATGTAGACTTCGTGATCCTAGATTGTGAAGACTACTTTGATGTTCCAATAATCTTGTGAAGATCCTTCCTAGCCACTTGGTGAGCCCTAGTCGATATGGAATAAGGTCAACTCAAGTTTTGGTTGAATGACGAAAAAGTTATCTTCAATATTTGTCAAACGATGAAGAGACCAGATAAGCTAAATATGGAAGTGTGGGCACTTGGTAAAATCTGAGTAACCAAGTTGTCCAAGTCTTGTCGCAATACTAAATCAAGCACTACTTGGGAGGCAACCCTACATATTTGTTGCAATTCTTGTGTTTTTATTTTAGTTTTAGCTTTTTGGACTTGTAGGAAGTTTAATTTTCTTGCTTGGTTGTAATTTTGGACTCAAGGACAGTGGCTTATAGGGTAATAGTTTGTTCTATGAAGAATATGTAAGAATAGGGTTGAGTCAGCACAACCAATGCTGAAGAGTGAGAGAAGTTGATTCTATGGGTCATGGTACGGATCATGACCCGTACACTACCTTGTAGAATCGCTTCCAGTAAGCAATTTGTTCTGCACCCTAATCCATGAGCCAACTTTACGTCCCGTAGCTAAAGTTATGAGTCGTAAATGGGGCTCATGGACCATAGGTAATATCTCTGAATTTTCCAAGTATTGGGGGTAGTTACAATCCAACTTATGGATCGTATGACTGTGTGCGCCCTATAGATGGATTCGTAAGGCCAAACCCTAAAAGCATAGGTTTCTGGAACTACGAAACCAGGACATATGGGAAGTAGAATCCCTTACGACCCGCAATTAAAATTTTGTGGGGCTTGAACCCCACTTAAACCCAACCCATCCAGTTGAATAAAAAAGGGGGCAAAAATATTTTCCCCTCATTTTGTTCACAATAACAAAATACCCTAACCCTTTCTTCTTCCCCAAATTTTCGACCACCATCTCGATAATCGCCATTTTGTTTTACCAACCTTCCGGCCATGCAGTGACACAACTGCCACATCTAGGGTTCTCTTCTCTCAGTTTTTCTTAATATTTTCTTGGACTTTTGTGCTCAATATTCTGGTATGTGATCTCATTGAAATTTTATTCTTGTCAGAAAACTTATATTAATGGCTTGAGACACTGTCGAGAATAATTACCTGATATTTATTCCTTACTAATTGTTATTACTTGCGAATGAAGTGTGTTAGGTGGTTGGAACTACTTGATAAATCATGTTAATCTTGAACCATGAATATACTTGTCAAAATTACCATGGATTCATAAACAACCTAGTCAGTTGAGTTTTGAATTGTTAATATTGATATTACTGATTAGGTGGTATATGAATAACATCCTGGGATGATAAATATAAAGTCACTTGTCATTGCAATTTTGTTGAACTATTGTTATTGACATGTGATTGTGTGTGTTTAATGATTGCATGTTACATAATTTGTCCGAATGTGGTTGAAGTGATATGTGAATATTGAATTGATAATTGATGGGGTAGATTAATGATTCGTACATGTGGGGTATGGGGTAACTTTGTAAAAATGTGTTATAGGATGAATTAAGTGCATGAAGTTTCTTTGATGTTCTTCAAATTGATAAACCTTGTAGTTAGAAGTGATCTTGTGTTTGATATTGACTAATGGAACCATTGTGGTGGCCTTTAAAAACACATGTTGTTGTTCTTTTTATAGCACGAGGGTCTTCTATGGCCCGTGAATTAATCTACAGACCGTAGTTACCCCTTATAAGTGAATTCAGCAACTTGGGGTTTTCAAGGATATCATCAGACGAGACTACTTACGAGCCTTAGTTCTGACTATGTCTCATAACTTGGTTTTGTAAGTTTCTTGCCTGTAAATATTAATTCTGGAGTTGTACCTATGACTCAGTCTACAGCCTGTAGTCTACTCTACAAGATGTATCTGGTCTCGTAGGTGCATTTTTAGTAATTAAAATTATTGTACCCTGCCACCTACGAAGTCCTTCTATGGTCAGTAGTCTACTCTACGAGCCATATCTGGTCTTGTGTGCATTTTTAGTAATTAAAATTACTATACCCTGCCATCTACAAAGGCCTTCTATGGCCCGTAGTCTACCCTATGGTCCATAAGCGAGCCAACATAGGTCCTTCTATCACTTATTTTTGCAACTTTTTTATTTCTATTCCTATATTTTTTTGAACTTATGGGTTGGTGTAATTATGTGATTTCAAGAGATATAGCTCCTAAACCCAACCATGATTAGATTGAGGCTCTGCAGACTCAACTCCACAATGAGCCTATAGACTCTGAGGCAAGTGAATCAGTAGAGGAGTTCGACGTTTATCCATATCAGATCGTCAAGCCACGATAGACTCGGGTGGCTGCTAGACAAATCGTGCCGACCCACAAACTTGCCATAGTTGCTCGGCCTCCCCAATCTGATGAGGGAGGTGATAAACAGAGCAGATCTATACTGATGACTTCCTCTAAAGAGGAGTCTGGGTTTGGATCGGGTAAGAGAGATAGTTAGATCAGTAGATGAGTCAGATTAAAAAAGTGTGGAGTCTACCCTAGCACCACCAGCACCACCTTTGCCTCTAGATGCATTGACGAGCAGATGGTACATGTGAGGGATGCAATGTATATATCGGGATGATCTCCAGCATAATGAGCGGGGATGACAGAGCAGCACCATATTTGAGGAGCCCCAAATCATCACTGCTGGGATTGATAGTGCCCCTTGGACTTTGGGACACTATGGCCTACAACTAGTTAGAGTGGTTAGTGGCTTTGTCAAAGAAGTATTCCCTAGCGATGGTTTGTAAATTCAAGGCCTCCTATGTTGCTACCATTGTAGATCAACCTAGAAAGGGAAGAGATTCCTTACTCAACCTTGAATCATTTATATGATGGTGAGAGAAGTTTTGATCGATATATATGAGACCACCATCTACCAATTTTTATTTGGTCTCGAGTATGAGGCCCTCATTTCTACAATTGAGTATGACTACTGGTTGGAGCAGACCAAGGATTGGGGGTTAATTAGAGATGCAACCTGCAGAGCTATTCTAATGAGATGGATCGCTGATCATATTGTTGAGCAGGTCCAGGACCCTAAATGGATTTATACATCAGCGGTGATAGTAAAGGCATCCCTCAGCTTTACCGGTAAGTTTTGGTGGGTTGTAGTTCATTCACGGATTCGACCAACCCATGTTGATAATGCCTTGACCCCAAATTGTGCAGTATTGGTTGCTAGCATCATTACTGGCTATGATATTGACTAGGCCCACCTTGTAGTAGAGGAGATACATGAGAGGGCCCTAAAGAGGTCAACCTCCATCCCTTTCTCATGTTTGATTTATCACCAATGTATAGGGGAAGGGATAGAGATTCTACATCAGGTGGACACTTTGATCGAGGTTCAGAGAACACTGGACGCCAACCTAATAAAGACTGATGAGAATCTTGTGGCCCTCCTGTGAGCACCTCAGCCACTAGTTCATCTACCATAGATGTTCATTGTATCACCACCATCTGAGCTTTCGTCTTCCACTGTTGTTACTCTAGCTACTGAGAGGCCTCCACTAACAGAGACTGAGAAATAGATGGGGGCCACTACTACTAATTCTACTCCTGTACCAAAGTTCGTGCCCGTATAGCCTTCCTCCCAGGCATGGCATACGTGTTTGTGGAATCTATCTAAACTCTAGAGCAACTATTGGTTTGCACTGAGTCCTAGTTGAGTCAGTTATTGCAGCATATTAGACATGGGGTTCGCCAGGCCATTTCAAAGGCTTAAGATTGCATACGGTCGCACTTTGCAGCCACTCTTGAGGAGAGACTAGCACCAGTACATGGCCACATTAATGTTTTTGAGTGGCGAGTAGAGCAGAGCCACAGTTCAACCCAGTCTCCTAATTGGACCGCTATGCGAGCGGAGATTCAACAGCTCCGTACTGAGATAAGAGCAGCAACAACAGTACTGATCATGCTTCCTATGACTAATACCACTACTGATATGTTTGTTGATTTATTTACTACTAAGGAGATACCCCTCTATGCCTTTGGAAAGAGGCCTCGTCTTGAGTTTGATGATCCTAATGTTTTGAGACAAGAGGCGGAGTTGATTGAGAGGGAGCAGGTAGCGTCTTCCACACGAGCTTCTATTACAAATAAGATGACATAGTAGGCGCGAGTGCAGAAGATGGAGAGGGGTGTTAGATCCTCCAAATAGGCTCCTGATACTAAGAAGACCACCCAACAGATTAGGGGTGGTAATGGACAGACACACACCGATGCTTAGGCATCCAGGTATGTTATTTTTTACCCCTATGCTTTACTTTGATATATTTTGTTGCATTGAGGACAATGCAAAACTGATTTGATGGGGTTTGGGTAGTTTTAGGCCTTGGTGAAGTCTGAGTAGTCAAGACTTATAACTATCCTAATTTTTTAGTCTAAGGGGTTTTCTTGCCTGTGTTCTTTTCTTAAGGACATTTAATTTCTATTGAACCGACATGTTTAGGATGTATAAGTAGTATTAGTTGCATATTGTACTGATATTTATGGCATATGTTAGTTTTATTGAAAAATGATACCCCTTAGTTTGATTTATTAGGTAGTTTGATGACAACCATGGGAAATTAGTGTTTATTAATGTTTGTTCTTACAAGTAGGCTAAATTATGATAAAATTCATGATCTAAGAGTCTATGTTGATGTTGTAATCGGTTTCATGTGTGTGTGAGCATTATTGCATGATTCGTATACTTGTTTTAATCTAGAACTTGTCCAGTTACTTTGACTGAGACTATAGATCAGTTGGATAGGAAAGGATCTTAGGCTATTGTTCATATTAGTCCACTCATCCTAAAATTGACTGACCAAATGCATTGTGTATCCCTTGTTCCTAATGTTTGAGTCTTACATGTACCTATTTTTTGTAAATACCTGAGTGACTAAGCCTTTTTGTGTGTGAAATCTTGAATTTGACCGTAATATTTCCTTGAATATTATGTACCTCGACTCAGGCTAATAGTCTAAGTTAAGGGTGTTGATGTCCAAACAGTGGCCCTAGTTCAAAGGTTGGATATTGTGTACGTCAACTCAGGATAAAAGCCTAAGTTGAGAGTGGTTAAAGAATCACACCAAATAGAAAATAAAGCATAAGAGTGCAACAAAAAGGGAAAAATTGTGCTATGGGTGTAAGAAAAATATGGATGCCTAAAATAATGAGCTAAAAACAAAAAGAATGTGAAAAATAAGGAGGCAATGAACTAAAAGATAAGAATAAGGCACCCAAAATTATGAGAAATCAAAAAAAAAGGAACATGGCATTAAAAATAACAGTGTTAGTAGGGCAAAAGTGTGAAATAATGCAGTGTCAAAGAGGGTCATTAGTCACTATATTCTAAAAATATCATACCAAATCCCCCTAAGCCTACATTGCAAGCCAAGAAAGTCCTAAAGTGATCCTAGTCCAAATAGTCGAAGGTCATAGTCATGAGTATAGGGGCAAGTCTATGTATTGTGCACAGTGTTTGAATATCTTTGTGAGTGTGAGAGTCTTTGACAGTACCAAGTATTGAATTTGTTTTTATTACTCTAAGTGGGAAATGGGACTTTTTTCTGTGAGAGCACTTGAATTGCATTATTGATTTTAGACTATCTTAGTGAATGTTGATTTGAGCATTGCCTTAACTATCATATTTGCACTGTTGTACTGACACGCATGAGTTTGTCTGAATATTGCCTGATATATGCACTAGTGAGTTTGGTTGGGTATCTGAGACTGATTTTTAGATGATGTATTCTATTAGATTAAGGTTTGTGTGTTGCTATAGCTATCTATGTAGATTGAGTCTATCGCTTAAGGACAAACAACAATTTTAAGTTTGAGGGTGTTGATGTGCTGCCAAAATACAACAATTTTGATGCTTAAAACTTAGGATTTTGTGTGTTCTCAGAGCGATGTTAGTAGGTTTGATGTGTTTATATGTTGTTTTTGCAAGATTACAGGAATCAGGATGATTTTGAGTAAAGTGCTACATAATTGAAGTTTTTGGTAATTTATGAGTCACTCTACGGGTAATGGTTCACCCTACGGGTCGTAGGTGGGTTTTGTGAGTCAGATCCTATGAAAGGCTAAGTTTTAGATGTTACATCTATGATTTGTCAGACGGGCCATAGATTTGATGACGAGTCGTAGATAACATCATGCCTAGAGGATCAAATTTTGATGGATTTCAGTAATGTTAACAGATGAAACCCTCTACGGGTCATAAGTCATAATATAACTCATAGGAAGGTCTCGTAGGTTGGACAATATATTTTTGTGCCTTGAAGTAAACAAAACCCAGGTACGGGTCGTGGTTCCTCATACGGCAAGTAGCACCTGCTGATTCTAATTTTCCTATTTCGTTTTGGATTTGGTTTTTACTTATTATAAACAAGTTTATTTTAGGGTTTTTTCCATATGCAACATAAGACAAGAGAGAAACAACGTGAGAGAACATTGAGAACTCAAAATCTTATGATTATATTTTATCTATAACATTGTGATTTCTTCTGAAGATTCAGATTGTTTGTTCTTTAATTCATCATTGTAGGTGTTTAATTATGCTATTCTATAACATGATTTTTTCACCTATAATGATCATGCATAGCTAAATCCACAACTAGGGTTGTGAAAACCATGAAGAACTAATGAAGCAAAATCTAGTTAATCCATAATTCTTGAAAAGTGTGCATGTATGTATTAATTATGCCCTTCAATGTAAATATTTTTTAACGGTGGTAAATGTTATAACTTGTCCAAATTCTTATCGACTGGATCAAGGTGGTAATGAATGGGAAAAGAGAATAATTAATAGGATTCGATGTGATCCCTCTCATCTAATCAACCTAACTGGATCAAGGGGTGATTGTAATGGAACAAAAGGTAAGGGTTAGTAATGTCACAATATAGAGATAGATCAAATCACATAGTGAAATTTGTTGCTCGCCTGGAACAAAGGGTTTGGTGAACTTAACTTACCATTCTGCACGCTACACACTAGAAAAGATTACAATTATCTAGATATACTGAGTTAGGGAACCATGGGAAACACAATACCCTAGTTACTTCTTCCACTAATTTCACCACACTTGCACTTGACTGATTACACTAGTTTAGGTTTAATTGTTGTTTTTTACAACCCTCCCCCCTTTCAGTAAATCAGTAGATTAATCTATTCTAATTGCTCATAATTGCTCCAGGTCTAAGCATATTTCCTGTGAGATTCGACCCTAACCTTTGTTAGGTACTATATCTTAACAACAATCGTTTATCCTCAAATTGGAGGTGTAGTTTGGGCGACATCAGTCGCTCTAGTGAACCACCCCCAAAGGGGAAGCTGTCGCTATAGAGAGCCCCGGGTCGCTATAGAGGCCTAGGGTTGATTTAGCAAGGCCACTAGATGACTTAACTAAAATTTGATATTTTCCTAGTTCAATTTTCTCGACGAGGGTCCAAAACTTGTTTGGAATCCAAAACCCATAAATAACTATGTAACCATACCAAATTTGACCTTCCAGATTTAATGGTGCAATCAAAATTCTCATATGAAATCATTACAATCAAATGTGGTCCCACTTTCCAATTCCATAATTACTTAGTTTCTACTAAGGGGTCCAAAACATACTCAAAAGCCTCGGAAAACAAACGAAAGGTTATTCTAGACCAAACTCGACGTTCCAAAGCTAATTGCGCTGCCAGAAATTCCATTTCGGCATGTTTTCCAGGAATGTTATCTAAAGTCAACTATTGGCCTAATATGAAGGCTAAAATTAAAAACACAATCTAAACTAACATCGAAAACCTCGGTACTCAAACTGACCAAGCTTCTAGCCTAATTTGGCAATTCTGAAGCTAATAAAACTGTCAAAATTCTGATCTGAGGCCATTTACCCAGACTTTAATACAAAACTCATTTTTTCAACTCTAACAGGTCTCCTAACATGGAAAACTACACAACTTTCAAATGAGTGATCAGGTGACCAAACTACCAGTGCCACCAAGTCATAAATGACCTGGGGTCGCTACAAAATGCATAAAGGTGCAAAAACATGAAAATGACCTAAAGAGTCATTACAACATCTAATAATACAAAAATATTAGTCCATGAAAGTAAAAAACAATCGAAGTCATCAAAGCCCTGAGAACCTAAACCATGTTGAGACTACTAGATAATTAATGCAAAACCACTAGAAAAACCAAGAACCCCACCCTCTGAAATACCTGCCATAACTCTAAAATCCAACACTCTCACCCATTAGGAGTCCCCTGTCGGTCCTGAGGTATCTTGTCCACCATACTTGATCCAAAGAACCCTACGTATCATTTACCAATCAAAGCAAAACAATGGCCAGAATAAAAACAACTATGTAGATCAAGGCCAAATCCATCCTCAGGTTCCCAAAATAACAACTTAAGCTTAAAATGATACTTTCGGACTAATCAATCCTATCATCACCTACTCTCGACTGCAACCTCACTTTAGCAAACAATAACAATGATGGGGAAATAACATCTAGACTGATTATAACAGGAAGGCTAAGTGGAAAGTCAACCAAGGTAAGTGACTTAAGCATAACTATCAATAATATTCTATCACAATAGTAAATATAACACCAATATCACAATGATTCACTACTACAAAAGAAAAATCTCTGACAAGGCTAAAACACATAGCGAGGCTGCTAAAGGCTCAAGACTCACCCCTAAATGGAAAGCAAGATAATAGATACATGTAAACTCGAGATTAAACAAGTTGATGCTAGTTGCTGGCATAAAGTAATTATACTTGTAAGGGCATCATCTGACGTCTTAGCCTCTAACTTCGTTGTCCCCCACTGGGGGCAATCTCTAGATCAATGATAAAGTTCCTCATAGTCATAGCATCCCTGGAAGGATCGTCCAGCAAAGTAACAACCACTGCGACCTATAATGTATGTCTTAGAGGCCCTAGAGCTTTAATCAGTTGAATAAGATAACCTAGCCTACCCCAAAGTTGTTGCGGCCACATCTCTCGCCCTCCGCTCGGTAACATAGGAAGGACTACTTTGGATGGAGGTACCTTGCTACTCGAGTGACTAGACTAATCCATTTGGAACCTCTATTGTGATCTACTATAATGATCCCCGGACCTATACCAAGTCTCGCTATAGCTGTTATCATATCAATCCTGCTTGTCCCTGTCCTCACGAGCCTCGCGGTAAAGCTACTCAATAGTACGAGCATGGTTGACAATGTCCAGAAAAGAATGACCCACTTTAACCAAAGACTGAGTCTCAATCCTCAGTTGCATCCTTAGTTCTTTGACAAAGCACCTGATTCTCTCCTCTTCTGTAGGCGATATCATAGTGTCATACCTGGAGAGCTTGTGAAATCTAGCTTTATACTCTGATACGATCATGGCCCCTACTTTAGTCTGGAGTACTAATCTAGGACGCTGTCTCTGAGACTCCTAGGAACAAACTTGACTAAAAATGCCTCTGAAAACTCTGCCCAAGATATCAGTGGTGACCCAACTGGTTTGGGGCTCATATAAGCAAGCCATCACTGTCTAGTTGTCCCATCAAGCTGGTAAGCTATGAAATCTACACCTCTAGACTCTAACAGGCTCAAAGTATGCAACCTCTCATGACAAGTCATCAAGAACTCATGGGGCATCCTCTTAATTGCTCCTGAGAACCTCGAAGGGCCTAATCTGAGAAAGTAACTAAGAACTCGTTGATCCTCATAAGGTCTCATGCCCTTAGATACCTCTGGCTGAACCACAGGGGTTGCATGCTCTGTTGGAGTGGAAGTTGGAGGTTGCACTGGTGGCACCAAAGCTGGGACCGGTGTCGTCTACGCACCCCCAAGACTGTAAGTAACTGATTGATAGTCGCCTAAAGTGTTGGAGTCATATCAAGTGTGGCTTGGATTGTTCCAACTCTGGCCCGACTGGCTGAGGGGGAACAGGGGCATCCGGGTGTTCCTCTATCAGATCTAGAGTTATGTCTCTGTTTGGAGATGGTGTTACACCCCTGCCTCTACCCTACAATCAACCCCTACGAGGCATATCTAGGAAGGGATAGGACAAGTGAGATCCCATAAAACCAACAACACAACTGCACAAAATGAAAAAATCACATAGGAGATTCCTAGTAACATCCTGTAGCCTTCGAAGATAAGTCATGAACGTCTTCGGACCCATCCGCAGGACTCTACTAAACAATAGCTTTGTACATGTGATACCACCAAACTTGAGGCTCTGATACCAACATATCACGATCTAATTTTATAGGCTAAGATGGTGTCTATCTTAATTCAAAATAGGCAAGCCTAATCCTAATCCAAAACTGTTACTAACGGGTATAAGTAAGAAATAATCAAAAAAATAACTACATAAGAAATTCGAACTGCTACTAGATGTATAGGCATACAACAACATTAGACTAACACTCCCAAGACCTAGAAGTCATCTGTATAGAACTACTATAGACACGATACAACATAACTAAGTCATACTACATATAAATATACAGCTAATCACATACAAGGCAAGTCTCAAATAACAAAACATAACCACTGATACAGATGGAGACGAAGGATCCAAGGATGTCCAATGCTCTCCAATAGTCTTCGAATGCGACAACTACCACAGGATGAATCAATGAAACTGGCTTGTACTCGGCCCTGCATCACGAAGTAGATGCAAAAAATAGGGGTGAATACCAAGGATATGTTACCCAGTAAGTATCATAGATCGACTGAGTAATAACAAGTAGAGATAAGATATAATATAAATCCATAAGTGTTTAATCACAAGAACTGAGTAAGTATGTCGACCACTACTACAATAACTTGAGCTAGGCAAGGGTGTAGTATTGTACGTAGATGTAAGACCCTAGTGTCTATGCATGTACACTAACGAGCCCCCATAAGTCAGAAGGTATATCCACGCACAATGAAGGGTAAATAGGTGCAAAGTTTAGGGTTTCAAGTCTGAACTAAGCTCATAACCCAGTCATGTACGCATAACAACAACTCTAATAGAACCATCTAATTGAAATGCCACACCAATCATACAAAGCAGAATCTAGCAGTACTGAACAAAATAATGTAGGATATGAGTGTACACGGGTGTAAAATACTATCTAACCTAACCCTATATGCTCTCTGGACCCTCATTAGCCCAACAGGTACACCTGTGCACTAGATAGACAAATATATGTTATCCAATCTCAATCAACAGACTATGACAAACCAACAACCCAAACTCTGAAGGCAGAAAGGGAGAACAATGCTGACTTGAGGGGAGCATAGATCTCAGACCTTGAATTGTGAATGTGGCCCCATTGAGAACAATGACAACCATATGAATGCTAAAGAAAGAGGAAGATAGAGTCAGTACCTTGAATCGCGAATGTGGCGCCATCACTTATAATGCTAGTATCAAGAAGTACAGAGCCCAAATCTTGAACTGCGAATGTACAAGGTGCATAGAGAATGATGTAAAAAGCCCAGACCTTAAATCGTAAATATACAAAGAGTGTAAAGCATGGTGTATAGAGCTTGGACTTTGAATCGTGGATATCCAAGGAGTGTAGAGCATAGTGTACAGAGCTCGAACCTCAAATCACAGATGTACAAGAAGTATAGAATAAGAGAGACAAATCCCAGACCTCAAAGTGCAGATGTACTCCTCTTAACGATCCAATGTGGCCTATCGAGGATCATAAAGCATCTCTATAGTTTGGTAAACCCGTCTCTCGAGTAATTAAGGTGTGTATCCATAGAGCAAGGCAAGGCAAGTCATAGAAGATAGCAAGGACTATATTCAAGTCACGACCTATCCAAGGCTTAAATCCATCAAACTCAAGTGTTCTACTTTGGTCTACAAAGATCTACACCTCTCAGGTCACACTGAATATAATATAATAGTCTACTAGTCTTGACTAGAGCAAATCTAGCACATCACTAGCCTAAGCCTAGACTAAGACTCAACAATAACCGACAATCATATATATATATAGTAGACAATAAACATTTCAGTCAAAGTATCACAATTGTACAATAGATAATTAGTATAACAACCATTAGTAGTCTCAACATGTCAGTAGCTACGCTACCAGCCTAGACAATCAAGAATAGAACAAACAATCAATATACCAATCACAAGTAGGCTCAACATATTTCCATACATGTACATATGTTTATAGCACATACTTATCCACCCTCCTCAACAATTCAGCCCCAGGTGAGATATCACAAGTGAAGAAGATAGTATAATACAATTCAATTACCCATCGACCCCGAAATCAGCTAAGCAAAAGTTACAACACACGTGGCATGTCCAACAAATTTCCCATACAGTATTCATATTATCCACGCATGATTTACATATTCTAACTTAGTCTTGAAGAAGAAAAGACGGTAGCATACATATACATTGATCACGTGTTGTCCTACTTAATCCATGGGTGTTTTACCTTTCTGAGCGATCTCCAAACATTTCCATGATGCCAAAACAGAGTTACAATATTGAATAGGGTCCTTCCGATATCAAATTTATCAGATGACACCTCTTGTCAGACAAAATTATGAATGGATAGTAGTTCTGTCACTATTTCACCTCAAATGCTACTCAA
Organism: Solanum aculeatissimum; assembly: GCA_038996855.1. Classification (NCBI taxonomy): domain Eukaryota; kingdom Viridiplantae; phylum Streptophyta; class Magnoliopsida; order Solanales; family Solanaceae; genus Solanum; species Solanum aculeatissimum. Next base: position 32,309 of record JBCEWC010001980.1, read on the forward strand.
TTAGAAGATACTAATCATACCACAGTGTGCACCTCAAAAAAGTATATAAAATCAACCTAAAATTCACTGAATTCCCACTCAAAACTAATAAGAAATCAATTCCCAAAGTTTTCTAAAATTGAGACCAACTTACAGCAATAAAAATATTAGAACTTCCTTCAAACAGCATGTTAAAAGAGATTTTTGATAATCCCACAATGTTCTACATAAAATTTTAAGCAATTTAGCCTTTTGAAATGACTAAAATCGACCTCAAAATGAGTATAATATCACAGATGGAAAATTCTTTCTTTTTGGACAAATTCTAGAAATGAAGCTCATATATAAGACCCACGGGTGTCGCTATACCACACTGCATTCACTCTAGCAAACCACCTCCAAAGGGGTGGTTGTCACTATAGCGAGCCCAAGGTCGCTAATAGATAATTTACTATAGGGCTTAGAGTAATTTTATCAATGAAACTAGATGCCTCAACTGAAATTTAACCTTCTCCCAGTTTAATTTTTTTGATGGGGGTTCAAAACTCATTCGGAATTCAAAACTCGCAAACACCTATGTAAACATATAAAATTTGACCTTTCAAATCCAATGACACAATCAAAATTCTCATATGAAGCCATGAAGATCAAATGTGGGTCTCACTTTCTAATTTCATAATTACTTAATTTCCATTAAGGGACCCAAAATGCATCCTGAAGCCTCGAAAACCAAATGAAAGGTCGTTCTACACCAAACTCAATGTTTCATAGCTAATCGCATTGTCAAAAATTTCATTTGGGTTTTCCTAGAATATTTACTAAAGTCAACATTGGCCTATTTTGATGGCTAAAATGCAAAACTCAATATAAACTAATACCGAAAAACTCGGTACTCAAATCAACCATGTTTCTGGCCTAATTTGGTTATTTCAAAGCTGATGGAACTGTTAGAATTCTGTTCTAAGGTCATTTACTCAGACTTTACTACAAAACTCATTTTTCAACTCTAACAAACCTCCCAACATGGAAAACTACACAACTTTTAAATGAAAGACCAAACAACCGAACTATCAAGAAAATCATAAATGACTTGAGGATAACTACGAAAATGCTCTAATCAATGCAAGAAGGTGCAAAAATATGAAAATGACCTAAAGGGTCATTACAACTTGCCCTTATTTTGTCTTCCTTGACCAAAAAAGTTTATATTTAAAAGAATGATCATTAACAAGAATTTAGAGCTTCCAAAATCTATCTAATAACTTAAGCTCGAAAGAGGATAGCTAACTTGAAGTTGTTGGTGAATGAATAAATTAACCGTATATGCTAATACAAACCTTTAAAAGAATTCACAATCATAAAGTGATTTATGAATTGTATATTCTAATGCAAACCGTCATAGAGAACAATGGTGCCAAACTTATGCTACACAAAGGAGTTCATGATTGTAATTCTATTCACAACTACTCTTTTGAAGAAGTCTACATTATAAAACAATTCAAGGCGTGAAATTACTTACAGTCTATTTGTTACTTTCATAGACAATTGCCATGACATACCTACCAGAAGAAAAATCGACAAAGTCATATGTGATTGCAAGTATAATTGTATATCCTATACACTATTCATAAAGAATTTTGAAAATTAAATATTGATAAAAACATAAGAAGATCACAACTTTGATGTATACCACATGTTATACTTTTATATCATTATATAAACTACTTATGTATTAATAATACAAAACTACGGATGATGTTTCTAAATAAGTTGACAACACAGGTAAGAAGTAATGCCAAGACAAGTAAAAAGGTCCATCCCACAAAAAAAATAAAGGCTACAAGATGAGTCTGAAGGATCAAATTGTTAACAAATTCGTCTAGTTGTTATAGGGTTATTAAGCCACAGTACTCAGGTAAGGACCTTGAATTCAATAAAAATGAATTTTTTGACATAAAAATTATTTTAAAGGAGTTAATAGAGTAGAAACTTCATTAATTAGATTAGTGTATTAATTGGGGAACTAGAATATGATGAATTAATACTTGAGTAACGTGTTGGATCTTGAGAAGGAGTAGAATTAAGTAGTTTTCTTTCTCAAGATTATTGTTTGAAGAGTAGATGATTAAATACTTTTGTATTTACTTATTGTAAACATTGAGCATTTCAGAACATTAAGAAAAGAGAAGGCTCACATGAATTAACTTGATTGTTCTAGTTTTGACTGAGATAGGTTATGATTTCATGGAGTTAGACTTTAATTTCTCACTTGTCTATGTTATGAATTGATAAATCATGTTTAATTGATCTTCAGATGTAGTGTGTGATTGATATTTGCTAACTTAATAGTGTTTGTAGAAATAAGTTATTAAATTCTTATATATTTTTAAATGGCTTATAATTGTGATGTGAACTTGTGATATTTATTATATATTTATCTTTTTTGGTATTCGAAGCGGTAACTAAACAGAGAACATACTAAGATATATTGAGAGAATAAAAAATATATAGTATTTTGATGATGAGTGATTTGAATTCGATGTGAGCTTACAGACAAGCATTATGTGATGGATTGGGTACTACGCTAGTACAATGCATGGACACCTAGGATCCTCCACAGTTCGCGACTAGTTTCTAAAGATTAAAGTCCCTTTAGCATATGTGTACAAATCAGTGACAGTTGTGAATGCAATATTTAATACAACATGAGACTAATGAGATACAAAGGCTATATATACATATGTAGATTAGTGTGTGTACAATTCCAGTTCCCAATTTGACCAATTACTCATTCTTCTTCCTTTACTCTCTCATCATTCTTGCTTTGTTCTTTTTTATTTTGATTAGGAGTGATATTTTATGTTATTTGTTCTACTCTTTTCTTTATCTTGTCGCTAGAGAAGATAACAACAAGAGGATAAGATTGGAGAAAATGATTGAAAAGAAGTGTCATGACTCAAAATCGGGTATGATGGCACTTACGTTTAACCCATTGAAACAAGTCAGCTTAAACAAGATATATCAAAATAATGCGGAAGATAAAACAAAAATAATAGTCTAAATATTTAAGGATAAGCACAAGGGTCAAAAATTATAATTTAAAATCAATCCAAGACTGGTGTCACACGTACAAATTTTTACTACAACTGAATTCAAAAGAAAAGTTTATACAAGTCTTAATGTCTTTGATTCTCAAATAGAATTAAAGCGATAAGTAAATAAAGTCTAAAGGATCTGGTGGAAAGGACTAGTTGCTACCTCTCAGATTATTTCGAAACTCGGTCAAAAATAAGAAGAGAACGTCACCTGAAACTGGACTCACAATCTACACACAAGTGTAGAAGTAAGAATGAGTATCAACCTACACGGTACCCAACAAGAAGATCTAAACTCAGGTAAAGAACAAAGAACACAAGTATTCCTTCCACTCCAACCAACCCCCATAACTACAACCTCCACTCAAGAAAATCAGCATACACAATATATATGTATATCCACAAGACAAGTATACACCGTATCAACAGGGGCAGACCCACATTGATTCTTCTGGGTGCTCAAGCACCCATTAATCTTGTATCGAACTATATATATTTAGATAAAAAAATTGAAAGAATGGTATAAAATTAAAGAGTGAGAACTTAGGTAGTTATTTATTGGTGCAGTGGTTGTTAGTGGGTGCTCAAGTTAGATTTTTGCTTTTGTACAGTGTCCCAAGATCGATTCTCACTCTAAGCAATTTTTCAAAATAATTTTGAAGACCAATTCTTCTATTCTTGACTTATTAAATCCATTTAGGCATTTTTAAAAATTATTCTCTCCCTTTGTTGATTATTCTTTTCTCTCTCTCTTTTCGTTTTGCTAATTTTTCCTAAAGCATCTTTCCAAAAAAAAAACTCTTCTAATTTTTAAATAATAAAATTTATTGTAGTTTTCCGTACTACTATTTCTTGCGATTGTGTTTAAATATGATTGTCAATTTTATGACAAGTCATAAATTTATTTACTTATATTTTGTGATGGTAGCGAAGTGAGCACCCACGATCTTAAAATTCTAGATCCGCTACTGCATATCAATAGATAGATTCCAACATTTTTCAAGTACAGAGTACACCATCATATCACACTTTATACAAATAATCATATTAAAGCAATAAGTGAAATGGAATAAGATGTCATGAAATGAAAATGATACAATGCAATGTCAAATAATCATAATGCATGTTTGTCTTTATATCACATCTGCTGATATAATTAGATTGGAATCCATGGAGGCCTCACATGGATGATGTAACAGAACTATTTTTCTTCGGCATTTATTTTTTATCTCTAGCCGGAATCATTTCTCTTCTACTTTTTGTCACACTTGTTGGAACCATTTTTTTTAGCATTTTTATTATTTCTAGCCAAAATCATTTTTTTGGCTTTTTATCAATAGTGAGACTTAATCAATATTTCATCTCAATCAATATTATGAGAATATGTAAAGAGTCCACGCAATAATCACTTTTAAATAAGTATGAGAATATGCAAAGAGTCCACACAATTCATATATTCAATGATCAAGCAATCAATTTCATTATTCTTTCAACAATAGAACCATCATCAAGAGAGTCATTCAATAGTAAGAGCCCGTTTGGCTTAGCTGAAAAAAATAGCTTTTAAAAAGTGGTTCCAAAGTACTTTTTAAAGTGTTAAAATTTATTTGAAAAATAAGTAGTTATGTGTTTGGATAAAAGTGTTGTAGCTGAAAAAAAGTTATTGATGTGTTTGG
>JBCEWC010001981.1:0-22424 GCA_038996855.1 Solanum aculeatissimum
GATGAAATCAATACGAATTGGTCACAAATTGCTAACAAAAAATGACTTGAACTATTAAAAATATTAACATAAAAAAACATGAATTTTTAGAAGTGTTGGGCCAAAATTGGGTGTCAACAAATATATGTAATACAAAAATTGTATTGATGTGGTTTCAATAATTAAATTCTTCTGTGAGTGTTCAATGTGGGTAATCATATTTTTTAATTCACTCAAATCTATGAAGATGGTCCATGAAAAGTATTATTAGAAAAAAATTATATTGTACATATTTATTTTAATTTGATGAGGCTCAGCCATGTAAGTAATCATATGTTACTAAAATATAATATTGTACATATTTATTTTAATTTGATGAGGTTCAACCATGTAAGTAATCATATGTCACTAAAATATAATATTATAATAAATATAATTTATAACTTAAAAAATTCTTGTATTACCTTATTTTAGACATACAAGTTTCAAAAGTTTTAATTTCTCACATTAATTGGAACACGAAGGGAGTATTTCACAAGCAATACTATTCCTCAAATAAATCATTTATATTTCACCAGTTTTTCAAATGTTGATTTAGTGTCCATTTGGATAAACTTAGTAAAAAGTAACTTATCAGTCAAAAGTAAGGAATATCCTATTTTTAATTTTTTTCAAATACCTTCAAAATTAACAAAATGCTTAAAAAGTAAAAAGTACCTAAAAATAAGTCAATTCAAACACCTCCTTGCATCTGCTAAACTAATACTGCACGGCGCCTTTTCTAGGCCCCAAACGTTATTATTTTAGTGCTTATTGGTTCATTATACTAGCTCTAGAAACATCGAAGAAAACTAAGCACGAAAGTGATAGAATAGACCAAAGATATAAGCTGCTTTTGTCGAATATATATAGTGGTAGTGACAATAGTTTTTACCCTATTGACAAAAGGCCATGTATTATTTTTACAAGAGGAACAAAATAATCTACTTTATCTTGTAGACCAAAATTCAAATTTATTGATAATTGATGAGCATTCCGTGCAAATTAACTAGCTAGTTGTTACCCCTCGTGATTTTATTTCCTTGCTTTTGGTTACATGTTTCAGTGTTGAATAGTTGCCAATGTAAAGAAGTTGATGGGCGTGACGAATTCCTGCCCAGTTGCATAAAGAAGAGCCAAAGCTGCCATTTCAGATGCTTTCTCAGTCGGGTGAAACCAATCCCAGAACAAGTATTCATCACGCTTCTTGCAAAGATCAGAACTTTGAGTACATTTATAGCTTCCTTTGAAAGGTCCCGTACCACAGCACGCAGCTTCAACTTCTTCGAAACCTATACAATTACTCAGTTTACGTTGACCTCAACTAATTAATTTCAAGATGTATATCAATCCATTCATGTCTAATCTATTGGAGCTAGTTATAATAATATTTACCTGATGCAATTGGATTATCAATAACACCCTTTGTCATCAAGAAATAATTTCCAAGTGAAAAGTTCATTCCTGGATTTGCTGAGCTGAAATCTTGAAGCAAGTTGAGTGTTGTGTTGTAAAATATTTGAGCATAGCCATTAAGTGTCTCGTTACAGGCGCCACCAGGTGTTAAACTACGTATACCCGGAGTACATCCAATCGGTGGAATCCCAGAAATTCCAAATTTTCTTGCACCAAACTTATATAAATTCTGCATTTAAAATAAACAAAAGACAAAATCTGATTTACATGGTAGTCATGAAATAGGTAATATTAAGTTAAAAACTTTAAATAGCTATAAAGAAAATAACTTGTTTCCGTAGGTAGGAGAAGTTATGGACATTTATTTTCATTAAAATTAAGACATGTAAAGGAATTGCATTCAAGCGAAACTCATAAAAGGCTAATCAGATTTTTAAAAAAAGATTGATATAATAATTGAGATATAGGAATAGATATTGTAACCTTTAAGTGAACGGTAAAAGTATCGCTGAGATCAGTGACGAGTTCAGGTATAGATATATTGTAATTGAAACGAAACTGGTCGAAAAAATCATTGCTTCCCACACTTATAAGGTAGAATGCATTTGCAATCAGCTTTGAACCCTTCACATCTCCCAATATTTGTGTTATGTTCCCGCATACTGTTTGGAATTGTTCTATTTGTCGAGTAAGTGATATTACATTATGCTGCAACATGGATTATTAAAACTCTTGTCATCAAACCTAAAATATAAATTTGTTCGTAGAAGATCATACTATTTCTGTTTCAATTTATGTGACACACTTTTTTTAATACCGTTTCAAAAGGAATGTCGCATATATATAATTGAAAATCATTTATGTTGTTGTCACATAAATTGAGACGAAAGAATAAAGTCTAAGAATAATTTTGAGATCTTACAAATGCTGGATTTCCAGTATCATCAAGAATGCCAGATCCTCCAGATGCAAAGTTGACACCACGAAGTATGCCACTCTTAAATGTTGATTGTTTCTGAACTAAGGCTAAAAACGCTGGCGGGCTTTCTTTATGACCCAAGTGCATCGCTAAACAATCATCGTTTAATTCCCTTGTTAGATAGTCCAAAGTATATCGATGTATAATAGTAATAACTAGTATCTAAATCTGGTTTTCAAAATCTAATTAAACAGTCTTAGAGAGCTCAGTTTAATTAGAAAGGGGATATTATATATTGAATATACGTACCAATGAAGTCTGCAGGGTTATAGCCATTGCTAAACCTTCCTGTAGCAACGTGATTTGGATAATCAATTCCATAATAAGGATTATTAGCAGTAGCAAGACATCCATTCAAATAATTATTAGTTCCAACATCTACAGTCGAATCGCCAAATACAAAAATAGCTGGTACATTTGCCATGACCAACTTATGATCATTTGATAACCAAATAACAACAACATGTAACACGAAAATTTTCATAACCCTATATTGTAAGAGTAGATCCCCTAATTTCTCCATGATTAATTTGAGAGCTTAAATTTTCTGTATATATTCTCTTTGTGGTTTCTCTCAGTTCAATATCTTGCTACAACATGTTCGAACTTATATATAAATCTGGAAAAACTAGGCATGAGCAAAAAGTTTTAAAAAATTGCCGTATTCATTATGGACGAATTTTATGACATCATCAACTCTAGGCCAGTTGGTTTACCTCGTTAATAATTAATTAAAATTTACCTGCATACGAGCTCCTATGTATAACTACAAACTAATATATACTTTGGAGTTTATGATATCACGGGATACCAGAACATATATAATACGTATGCAATAAAGTTAACTATTTTGTTATATATAATTAGTGATTTTGATTAAAAAATTACAAATTGAGTGATCATTCGTAAAGAACAGACGACAAACTAGCATAGGGATATTAGTTTGATGAATAAGGACATTAATTAATTAATTAGGTGTCGTTTTAATAAGCTACAATATATAGTACAAAGAAGATCCTTCTGGAATTGATTAATTGTCGTCGGCTCGTCGCGGCGACATGAACAAAATAGAGTTAAATATTACTCGAGGTCGATTTTTATTTCTAGTGTTGATTTAACATATTTCTTAAGAAATAATAAATAGAATTGATAATTATATTATATTATTATTTGAGTAACAAATTTAATAATTTGAAAAACACATTGAGAAATGATTATAATTAATTAATTATAAGAGTAAATTAAATAAAAATAAATATTTGATTTTAATATAATGAATAAGTAAAAGTGGACGGAAGGAATACTTAATTAGTTGTTATTAGTTATTATATTGTATTGTTGATTAAAAAAAAACAAAAACAATGCACATCCTTTTCAGTTTCACTAAGAGTATATTCCCTTAATTTCTAGCTAATCATCATATTCTGATCAATAGTATCTAATATGAATATCCTCCGGAAGTTGCATCTTTAATTTTATTAAGTTTTAAACTAAAGCAAGCCACTAAAAGTATGTGTCAAATTTAATGTGAAGTTATGGCCCGGTTTTTCATCATTACTTCTACTCGAGTCGAGTCAAAAGAAAATAGTCCATTTAGAATCACCAATGAAAGAAAAAAGAAGAGATAAATGATTAACATGTAAGAATTTATTTGTGACAACAAATAAAGAATAATTACTAGGCTCTAGCAACAAACATTATTATATGTATAGGCTTTTACAAGTTTCAATTCTGTGAATCAAAAAATTATGAATTTCAGTTGTTTTTTTAAACAGATTTTTTCAAAAAGAGCAAATATTTGAAATATAACAAGGCAAAAAATAGTTATAGTTTGCTAAAATTACGATTTATATCTACATATATAGGAGAGAGGCAAGCGAGATTGAGAGCGAATTATATGTGTATATTTGTCAAATTGTATGTGTATATCTATCAAGTAATTGTATATGCGTAACTGATATACATATAATATTTGTATATCTGGCAAGCGAGATTGAGAGAGAGAGAGGAGAGAGGAGAGAGGCGAGTGAGAGAGGGTAGAGAGGCGCATTATATATGTATATATGTTGACTTGAATATGTATATCTATCAAATAATTGCATATATACAACTGGTATATATATGTTTGTACATCTGACAATAGATTGCAGAGAGAGGCGAGAGAGATGATGAGAGGAGAGAGAAAACAACAATAAAAATCCTAACTATAACTATAAATTGTAATTTTTTTCAAACTATAGTGGTATAATATAAATAAATATCATATGCTTGCTTAGTTATGTAATTTACCCTTTTTAAATGGGAAGAGTACACAAAATAGACCTAATTTTAAATTGTTTACCGTTAATAGACTCAATCCAAACTATCTACCCTTAATGGACCGATGACCCAAACTATTTATCTTTTTACCCACTTACCCTTTTTTATTTTGCGCCTGACATCATGCTGACGTCAGCATAAATACTGTGAAATATACTTCGGCGATATATACCATACCGGTATCATATAGAATGAGTTTAATCCTTTGTGAAATATACTTCGACGATATATGTATATCCTATTGGTATATCATACAAGGTGGGTGCTGATGTCAACATGATGTCAGCGCACAAATTTTAATATTAAGGGGACAAATTTTAATAATATAAGGTATAAAATGTAAAGGGGTATATGAATATAAATAGTTTACTTTAAATGGGCACAAACTTAATTTTCCCACTTTAAATAGGGCCTCAAATCGGCTTGCTCCTTGCCCCATCTCCTTAATTTATTTTATTTTTATTTTAAACAAATTAAGAATTGAATTATTTTAATTGAAGTCCTTTGATAAATATTTAAGATAATTTCTTTATTTATTACATAATATATAAATTGGAACAAAATACTTGGAATGCAAATTCAGTGTTGCGAGGGATGAAACAAACATTGATGTGAGGCTTGCCACTCAACTTATTCCCAAGAGAGAAAACTTTAAATATCTTGGGTCCATCATCCAGAGTAGTGGCAATATCGATAATGATGTCACACATCGTATTGGGGCAGCATGGACTAAATGGAGGCTTGCCTCTGGAGTACTATGCGATAAAAAGATACCACCTAAACTCAAAAGTAAGTTTTACAGTATAATTGTTAGACCATATTTGCTGTATGGGGTGGAGTGTTGACCAATCAAAAACTCACATGTTCAGAAGATGCAAGTCGCAGAGATAAGGATGTTGCGATAGATGTGTGGTCATACTAGAAGGGATATAAGATTAGGAATGAGATCATTCGGGAGAAGCTAGAGGTGACCCCTGTGGCTGATAAGATGAGGGAAGCAAGACTGTGATGGTTTGGCCACCATGTGCAGAGAAGAAGTGTCGATGCTTCTGTAAGGAGGTGCGAGAGGTTGAAGTTCGGAGCTATACGAAGGAGTAAAGGTAGACCGAACAAGTATTGGGGGGAGGTAATCAGATAAGATATGGCGAGACTTAATCTCACCGAGGACATGACCCTAGATAGAAAGGAGTGGAGGTCGCGGATTAGAGTAGCAGACTAATAGGTTAGTAAGATTAGGTTGATGTCTGGTTTGGGGGTATAGTAAGGTAGTAGGATTAGTCACACTTTTATATCCCGGGTTGTCATTATTCGTCATATATTTATTGATTTCTTTACAGTTTTGCACACTACCATGTACATTTTGTTATTAGTTGGTCTTCCTGTTTCCTTTTCTTTTCCTTTCCCTTTTTTTCATATCTAGTTATTCTACTTACGGGTTTTTGAGACGAGGGTTCCGAGGAAACAACCTCTCTACCCCTGAGGTAGTGGTAAGATTTGCGTACATTTTACCTTCCTCAGACCCCACTTGTGGAATTTCACTGAATATGTTGTTGTTATTGTAAAAATTAGTTTTTGCATGCCTCGATAACAGGACCCATAAAAGCACTTTATGAAAAAATAAATCTAACTCAAAACTCTATTTTCTAATACTCTACTAAAAAAGAGGACTGTTTCAATTAATTTAACCAAATACAAAATATGTAGTTTTTAATTTTTTTTCCTTTCCTATAACCCCATATGAAAATAATTAATTTCAAAATCAGCAAATTTGGAAGTTTGGCTCCATGCAAAAAGAAGAAAAGAAACGAAACTACCCCTAAGGCCCTAAATAAAGTGAGGGACTGAAGTGTTGCATTTAGGAAAATGAAGGGGTTGATTCGTTATTTCAGTAGCTTTGGCTCCAAACGTCGAGCAAGTTCTGGACCGAACCCAAAGTCGTTCTCTCTCTAGATTCGTTGTTTTCAAGTTTCAACTCTCCGGTAAGTTGAGACTAAACTGAAAATACTCTTGGCTCCTGCAACTTATTATTCAGGCCGCCGCATAAAATTGTATTGCCGGAGACGGCGAGGAATGTCTATTGAAAAACAAGTGTTATCTAGTGAATGAATTTTTCAAAGGAGGAGATATGGGAGCATTATGCGGCGGCCACTCACGCGACACCTTGGATCGTTTCTCCGACCGTTGTCTCCACTTCTTCCCATGTCTCTCCGATCCCGGTAACTATTTTTTCCATCTATTCTGACGCCATAGTTTAATTTGAACGTTTTAAACCTTATTTTTTTTGGTTGTTGATTTGATTAAATTTTAGCTCGGAGATCCACTTTTTGCTTGAGAATTGCGTTGGTGATGCTGCACTTGATCTATGTGGGCGCTCTATTTGTCTTTGACAAAGATTTGATTCACAAAACTAAAGAAGAGCCATGGTATTTGGTCTCACTTTACTTATTAGTGAAAAATGTTGAGTTTTCTCTTTTTAAGAATTAGCATCTATCTAATGAGGGAATTGATGATGTGAGAGCAAAACCAATTATACAGTGCAAACTATTATTCTTTGTTCACCTAATAATTTGCTCTCACTCTACTTCATTGATTGGTTCACCTAATTCATTAGCAGCTAACTTATGAAGGACTTGATCATGTTATATTTTAGCAAGAGCCAAGATACAGTGCATTAAATAAAAAAGATAGAATCTTAAGTTATGCAGCAATCTTCTTCAGTTTGATAGAGAAATTTGTTCAATGCCTGTAACTCGTCCTTCTGTTTTATGTGATACTGTTTACTCTTTAGTCTATCTAAAAATAATGAATGCCTTTTTAAATATTTGGATAATCTGATTCTGACCAAACAGAAAAACAATAAATAGATATAATCCTATTCAAATAAGCCTCCGATTCAAAAGGAAAATGATGGAGTTAAATAAATTGGTTCTGTCTTGATCATTTTAATGCTTTTGTAGAGATTCCACTTGTTCATAGGTATTTTTGGTCAAATTGCTGATGCCCTCTTCCTTGCCTTCAAGGTACACAACTGTCTATTTGATCCTGTTTGCTGCTACACTGGCTCAATACTTCATCACTTCAGGTTCTTCTCCTGGGTAATTTCATGCACACTCCTACTTTCTAATTTACAGGCCGTTGTTAGTCTTTATGTACTTCAGTGCTGCTTCTCTGAAGGGGCAGTAAAGTTGCATTGTGTGATCAGTTACAATTTTTATTGAACATGTAGCTATGTTATTGATGCAATGAAGGCTGTCAATGAGGCAGATGCATCGTGTAATCGGGCATCAATGACCTCAAAGTAAGAGAATTTCCTTTCTGGTTATTTGCATGGAAAGTAAATTACTGGATTCTCCTGCCATATCTGTGAAATATCAAAGTGTAAATATGTGGAAAGTTCTGCAGAATTATCTAATTGCTCCTATTTTCTGCCTCTTGTGATGTAAAATGATCAAGCAAAGACAGCCTGCTTCAAGCAAAAACGGCGATGTAGTTATTACAATCGACAGGAACCAGTTGGGAAGTAATCTTGTAGGCCGTGGTACAATGGCGTGGACAAAGCTAGTGATGGATATGTATAACACTGGAACATCTCTTAGGTAGGAATGACTTGAATAATATCTCGTTAATGATTTTCTTGTTGTCTCTAAAGCAGCTGCATTGTTTCCAGCCTATTTTGCAGCCTCTACTGTACTGCTATTTGGTTCAGTTTAACTTGAAATTATTTATGGAACAAGGCCCTCAATCCTTTGAAATCTGCTGTTTTGGATTATATTTCACGACGCTTGTTGGGAGGATATAGGGGGCAATCGTTTTTCCCTTAAAAGATTAGGATATAAGGAGCAAATTATGGTGGTGGTGAAGTTGTTGCCATTCAGTATTGATTTCACATGTGATGCTTATATAATTATGAGATTTAGAAGAAAATTGTTAATAGTTTTAGATACAGAAAGCATCTCAGTATCATAGGGTACCCCCAACTGGCTAACTGGTATATTGCAATGATTTGGCTAGCTGCAGCATGCAGTAGTTTTTATATGGAGGGGAGAACCTGTAACAATCCTGTATGATTTCCTGAGGATGTATAGAAATTTGTAATCTTTCATTCGATAACAAAGGAAAATATGTTGAAATATAATGAAATTTCTCTGAGATGTGTTATTATTGAATCATTTAAAGGCATAGCCAATAGTCATGAAATACAAGCGCCTCCAGCATCAAGTTTGGTGATCTCCCTCTCAAAATACCTTTATAAACTGGATTATGATCTGAAACTAGGTTACATTATTAGGAAGTCAGTCCTCAGTTCTCATATGAATTTATGCCAAATAAACCTATCTATGCTTGTTTATCACTTTTGGAAGTAGTTAGAGATGTGTTGTGAATACTTTGTGCTTATCTTGTGGAAAATGTTGGGATAGGCTTCTCCACTGTGATTCATCAGTTGTCCTTGATAACGAGTTTAGATTCTTTTGGGGGGTTATGATAAACTTGAATTCTAATAGTTATTAGTTAAGTTGCTAGGGAATTATTTACCATGTGAATCTAGGCCCCTGGGCTTCAGTGTTATGGTAAGAGTACAAAACATGGTGTGGGTTTAGGCCCATGTTACAGGTTAAAATCCTGGTATTTAAATGGAGAACAGGGGTGGACCCATTATCCACCGAGGGACCTTGTGCCATTGCTCCCCGTGGATTTCTCTGTTAGAAAAAGAAAATTACCATTTGAATTAACTACTTTATCTTTCCCATATTCTTTCCCCTTGCACCACTTATGGATGGAGGTATGACTCTATGTTGATTCTGTAGTTATAGATTGCATGATTCAATTAGCAAAAGCATCAGTTCCCTTACTAACTCATTTTTCTTCTCTTTTCCAGAAGTGTGACTTGCAGTTACTGTGATGTTGTGCAGGTACAAATTTCTCCTTTCTGTCTTTCATTTGTACAGATAACAAGCATTTTGGTACTTCTGATGACACTTGATGATTATAGGAATATTTTTGGATTAGCCAAATTAGTGGCATGATTTGAGAGCCAAATACTGACTACACTTAAGTTTGGAAGGAAATGAAGCAAACTTGGGACAACATTTGGTGCTAATATTTTCTTTTGTTGTAAATATTCATCTTATATTTCCAAGATATTTTATGACACTTTTTACTCTCTTGGAAGTTCTTTGTGTTTCCCTGTGATCTTTGCATCCTTGATATTTTTATTCTGTCTCTCTCTGTTCTTTCTTCTTTTTTCTCCTCTCTGGTAAATCTAAACTTCTTCATATCTTTGATGAACTTGTCTTTTCCATAAATCATGTCTACTGTCTAGAGCTTCTTGCTCCTTTTTTTGCCTTTGGTTTGCTACCCTTGTCGAGGAGGAGATACCTTATTACTAATTAAAAAAAAATTAAAAAAAGATGCAGAACCTTCTTAAGCTCAGAAGTTGCTCAAGCTTCTGGACATGTTCTTGTATCTAGTTTTTTTGACTTAGCTTTTGCAATATCTAATTGCCTCGGTTCACCCTTCCCGTTTAGATGAGTTTGAGAACAGATATATATTCAATTGTTTCAGATCGTTTATGACCTTTTGATTTCTGATTTATAATTCAACTATTATGCTTATCCTAATGTTAGCATATACTTATTTATCAAATATTATATGCTATGGTTGCCATTTGCCAAAGTAATTTGTGGGAAATTACTTATATCAGAAGAACCAATTTCTGTAATGGGCCTTGTCCAGTGACTTCTGTATTGTTAAGTGCCTAGAGCTTATACTTCGACTAGTCTACATTTGTACGGTTATGTCAGCAACATTTGATTTTTACTCTGCTTGTTTGCAGCCTCCACGAGCTAAACATTGTCATGATTGTGACAAATGTGTTCTTCAATTTGATCATCATTGTGTTTGGCTTGGCACATGCATAGGACAGGCTAATCATTGCCCTTTTTGGTGAGCTATCCATGCTGCTAAGTTGATGCGCCAACAATGTGTTTATCTTTCTTACCATTCAAAAAAAACAATGTGTTTATCTTTCTTGCAGTTCAGTGAAATTTTTTCTTGCGATTTAATTGAAATCGTTTATTTGTACCATCAGAAACTCTAAATGACAGAAAACTACTGGGGTATAATTGAAAGTAAAGATTTGTTTATGTGATGGTTCCATATGTAATTTTGGAGCTTAAGTGGAAGTTTGCTGTGGAAATGATGGGGATTTAACATGATTGGACATGTCAAGTTGGAGATTTATGTCCTAGAGGCTAGATGTGGATGTTATTCAGAAAATGACACTAATATAGTTATCTTGCAAATTAATGAATATAAAGCCTCATTCAACATTCTTGTTTTCATGAAGAGGCTTCAATTTCTTAGCTTGGATCATTAGAACATATTGCTAGCAGCATAGTTTATCAGTTCGAGAAACCTATAAGAGGAAGTTGGCTCGTTTTTAAAGACTGTTGCAAGAATATATTGAAGTAATTATCTGGGCTTCGGATATATGTGTACTTCGATGCATCTAATTCATTTTTGTAAGTTTTGTCTAAGTGATATGGTCATTGTTCTACTCTTAAGACCAAACTGAAGACACTATTTAGTAGGGGACTTGTATTGTACTTTCTCGTAACTTTTATGTATCTTTCTTCATCTATAAACACTCATGAAGCATGTCACGGCGCTTGATTTCCTGCACTTTTAGCTGGTAATAGCTACTTATATTACATGTCAGGATGCATGTGCATTGCATGTTTTTTCTTTAACTTTTAGGGTTTCCAGTAATTGGTCTTGGTTTATTTGTTTTCCCAATTATAACAGGTGGTACATTTGCGGAGAAACAGCCTTATCCCTTTGGACGGGCACGTTATATATACAGTTCTTGAAGTCTGATATACCAAAGCCTTGGTATGTACTCTTCATGATGCTTTATCATTTAAGAGCTTTTCTGCTTAGCCTCTGATTCTGCCCTTAATATGTTTCTCCTGTGCTACTTACTAATATTTTCCTTCCCAGAAAAAAACAAAGATGGAGGTTCTGGGGGGAGAACTTGAGAAGCACAATATGCCCACCCACCGCACCCTCCACAAGCAAAAAAAAAATATAGGGGGACATGTGCTTCACTTGTTTGGATATTCATTTATGTACTTTATAGTTGGGAAATAAGCAAGTGATGATAACATTTCCAGGTTAATGAGCCTGTCTTACCATGATGTTGTTTCCCTTTTTCTACAACAACATATCTAGTGAAATCCCACAAAGTAGGGTGTTGGGAAGGTAGAGTGTAGGCAGACCTTACCACTACCTCATGGAGATAGAGAGGTGGTTTTCTAGAGACTCTCGGCTCAAATGTATTCACCCCAAGTAAGAGAAGAAACAATATATAAAGAATAATGGCTAAAACGAAGAGCAATGACAATTCTACAAGGAAAAAACAATAAAGGTAGCAAAATAATTGAAGAGCAATAACAACACAACCATAAAGCAGGACTAATCCTATGATAAACCTATAACTGTCACAAGACAAAACAACATTCTACCCCTACTAATCTTCTAGCCTAATACGTGACCTCCTTTCCTTTCTATCTAAGGTCATGTCCTTGGTAATATTAAGTTGCACCATATCCTATCTAATCATCTCTCCCCAATACTTTTTCAGTTTGCTCCTACCCCTCCGCGTAACCCTTAAATCCAACCTCTCGCACCACTTAACTACACCTCCTTTGCACATGTCCAAACCATCTCAATCTCACTTCTCTCATGCTGTCTGCTATGGAGGCCACTCCCACCTTCTCCTGATAACCTCATTCCTAATCTTGTCACTTCTAGTATGTCCACACATTTATCTCAACATCCTCATCTCCGCAACATGCATCTTCTTAACATGTGACACTCCAATCAACTATTTCTGAATCCCAAAGTCATTGAGGCTGGTGATATGAGTCCTGTATATGTTCTATCAGAATTGGTGATATTTGACTATCTTATATCGGCTGTCAGGATAGCACAAATAGGACTGTCCATAAGAAGCTCATATAGGTGGAAATGCACTACCTTGATTGTTTAAAAATGCTGAAAAAGTACAGCAGCAAGGGAGCTGCATTTGGTTCTGACTTCTGATTGGTCTCCCTTAGAATGTCCAAGTATGAGCGCTACTTTGGTTGTATAGGTTGCAAAAAACAAATTTCAAGAGATAAAATTACAGTGGAAAAGTAGTTAAAGAAGGGCCCTGCATCCTCATGACAAGATGGTACTGACTTCATTATTATTTTTGCTTCTATTTTCATGTGTTTGTTGAATGCACACGCATCCTTCCATAAAAGAACAAGTCTTCCTGTGAAATTCATCCAATTTGAATCTTTATATGAATCTGAAGTGAAATGCTATAATGGCTTTGTTGCAGGTGGTTGTATGCAATTATGATCTTGCTGCTAGTTACTCTGTTTTTCTGCCTCCTCTTCCTTCTCCTCCTCCTACTTTTTCATAGGTAAGATTTCTCTTTGCTTTAGCATCGCCTAGCATAGTAATTTTATATTTGTCATAAGTTTGTTGGATTTTATGTTCTTAAAGTTGTGTTAGTCCTTTTAAAAATAAGGTTATCTGGTATTCTGGCACCTCTGTAAGATAATAAATATCCGTGCAAAGGAAAAGATAAAAAGTAGGATGTCTGGTCACCTCCTTTCAGTCTTGTGAGAGAGGTAGAAACATATTAGAACTAAGCTTGCAAACTTTATATTTGTGAGTGAAACCCTGTCTGGCTAGCATAACAAGATGGAAAGGTAGGAAAATTATTTCTACTTTATCTGGTCATGTAGGACATGAACTTAAGCAGCCATTTGGTAAATAGATGAAATCTGTCGCATTTTTTTAAAGTCCATTAAATTGAAATGTTAAGTTTGGTTAACCAACATATTTGTGCCTATATTATTCCCCATATTAGTTTTGCTCCTTTGGCCAGAGTGTCTGAACTAATGTTTCTTGATTCAGCTACCTAATTTTGACAAATCAGACCACTTATGAGCTTGTGCGACGACGGCGCATCCAATATCTGAGGTTGGTTGTATCCTTTCAAATCTTGCGTGATTTTATTTACTGGGTAGTGGTAGGTATGTCTATGTCGTCACTTTGAGCCACTACTCTGGATATTATGATTAAAAACATTGGATAATGTTAGTTGCAGATACGGTGAACATCTTTGAGTGATTTAATTGATATATTCAAAGCTAATGGAGCATGCATTTTCATCAGGAATTGGTGTCATCTTTAAGCCCAAGTTTAAACTTGCTTTGATTTGCAGGAACATTCCTGAAAGAGTGTATCCATTTAGTAAAGGAGCATGCAGAAATTTGTATGAATTTTGCTGTGCCCAGCGTAGCAAATATAGGATGGAACCGCTTCCAACAGGACAAGAACTTGAAGAGAAGTTGAGACCATACACATGCTCAGATGTTTTATCTTGTCGGTGTTGCTGTTGATCACTTGTGTTGTATCCTAATATTAGAGTTTCCCTAGATTGTACACTTGTGAAAAGATCTAGGATAGCCATTTGTCGTACTGTCAACTTTATACATTACAAAGGTATCCAATTCAAGCATTTCTACGTGACTTAAGTCATATTGTCTATTTTTGGGCGACAATTTACTAATAACATGGATAGTTCCAGATGATGGATTGTTGTAGCTTCATTTTTGTTCAAGTATGGAGTGCAAGGTAACTTATCTTAAAAAGAGAAGGGATTCAGTTCAAAAAAGATAGTAATTTTCCTTTTTAACTTGCCAAACCAGTCATTAAATAGTTTTTCTTTCCCTCTGGAATCGGGATGTGGAAATAGCTACAGGTAAAGGCTTGAAAATAGAGGGGATTTATCTTTGAACTTGAATCAAGAGAGGATCGTTATTCCTTTTTTGTCATAGTTTGATGTTCTATGAACCTCATTTTTTAAAAGGAAGAGAGAAGATGAAAGACGAGACAGTGCAGTCCGACTTGGGAGAGGATGACAAAAACGATTTTCAGCCTCATGGTAAATTCTATCATAGTGTGGCAAAAGCACATGATTCTGAGACAACTGAATCTATGTTGTGGCTCACTAAAGATGAGGCCAGATAAGAAATGGAATAGATGTATTACCGACGTGTACATGCTATGCAAAATTGATTCTCTCATAGAAATAGCTCATTCTTAATTCTTACACCTATCTACTTCAAGCCGAGGAGAAAAACTCAAGAGGAAAACAGCTGAACCTGAGGAAAGAATTGGCTAATAAAATTATGCTAACCACATCTGCTGTGTATTGTGAATTGAGACCTATATAGATGATTCTCAAGGAAAGCAAGATCATTTTCCACTACTCTTCCACTTCTTGATGGGGAAGAGGGTGACTTTTTTCCCTGGGGGTTGAAATCCACCCTCTGTTGGTCGCAACACCGAAATAGAAGCTTCACGTTCGTCGTCCTTGTCGACTGTTAAAGGTTTTAGCTCAAAGGTCCCTTTAGTAAAACCTCTAGCAACCTGGTTGATCAAAGCTCACAGAAATCAGCAAATACAGAATAAAAGTGATATTCTTTTATGAGAATGAACAAAATGATTTAGCATGCCTTTAGAAGAAGCCAAACTTTGAGAGAACTACTCAAGATTGCTAGTCTTGTTCTCTTTCCTGAAGTTAAATAGTTAGACATGTATTGATCAACCCTGAGAATAAATCTGGGCCAAGACTTGGGGTTTTCAGGGTCTGCCTTCATATCCATTGTAGACTGCTCAACACAAGAAACATAAGAATCAAGAATTAGTTTTTGGGAAAGCGGTTATTATGTTGAATCATGTTGAACCATATTCAGAAAGATCTAAAGGAAGAGCAGGAAACACAGAGACCAAGTGGTAAGAATGGATTAGCTTTCTAAAGTACCAACTTTTGGATAGACCTTTTTGCAGTTTAACAGATGAGGAGTAGAAAACCCAAGAAGATAACCTTGAAAAGGTATCTGAAATGTAATTAGGTTACTTACTAGCAGCCGGCAAATTTCACGTTCAATCTTCGAGTATGCAGTCGCCAAAGCTTCCACTCTCCCCGTCCCATAACAACACGTACATGGTTCACTGATCATGAATGTCACACTAGGTCGAACCTGTAAGGTATAAGATGAAATGACCAACTATGATTAATAAGACATTTCCACTAGTGTAATTATGAGTTGAGACATAGAAATTCAGCACTAAATAACATACTCTTTTCCTGGTAATCTCCATAAGCCCATGTCTGGACAATTCAGACACCTTAACAGTTGATCGATCTCTCTCAACAGCCTTCTTGACCTCCTCGTAGACTAATCTCTTATTTGCTGGAAAACAAAATAAAATAAAAGACTTTCAAACAATTGTATAACATATGATCATGCAGGTATACATGCTTTGTAAGTACATCTGTACCAAATAAAAAGAGTAGTACATCTTCAAAATGTTATGTTGACTTCAAGATATCATGTGACAAATCATATGGGATGAGATCAGTATCAAATATTGTTTCGAGAGAGGCATAGTAGGCTGGGGCTCTGATGATGCAACTCTCAGTCTGATTATGTGTCGGTTTTAGTGGGTGTTATGTACCACAAGTAATGTCATTTAGTTACCAAGCATTCAACAAAGATAATTTCAATTTTAGATTTACATAGAAGGCCATAATATAAGTTACTACATCTCCCTCTTTTCTTTCTTATTTTCACAAGTAATCCCGTTAAAACAAAATATTGTGAATCAATACTACATAAAGAACACATGCACGATAATTTTAAAAGTATACTGAGTTCTGTGCTAAGATTTTTAAAGGTTGAACTCATAACACACACACGAACGCAGAGAAGGGGAGTGGGGGGGGGGGGGGGGGGGAGATAAAGAGAGGGTTGGTTACTTACAATCATCCAACATATCTATGAAATCCACCACGATAATGCCACCAATATCTCTCAGCCTTATTTCCCTAGCAATCTGAGAATAATTTTCAGTATATCCTTAATGACCACAATTATCATATGATAAAATTAAAAAAAAGAGATCTGCTGTAAACAATACATTTGACATTTACAAAGAAAACCAACGTAATTGTATGTTGTCTTTATCAACAAAAAAGACCCAATGTAATATTATGTTGTCTTACATTCAGTAACTAGCTTGGGGCCTCATTTAAAAGGTTCAACTCTAGCCAGAAACACCTAATGAAGCTACAATGCAGTATTTATTTGAATTAGAATAATGAATATTTGCTCAGTTGCTTATGGTCAAAGCAAAAATGAGAATGTAATATCTCATTTGGATTCGTTTCTGGCTTTCTTCCTTTTCCTTTACCTTGTTTGTAATTCTGCAGCACGGGCTGACTGCTAGATTGGATCAAATTAATGCGACTTAAATAGATGTGTATAAGAGCAACCAGAGACTGGCCCCGGGGCTTTGGTCTAGAGGTAAAGCGCAATGTGGGATGTGAGGGTTAGGCGCATGTGAAGAGCTCAAACCTTGGACAAAAGTGTGGTATTTAAGTGAAGAAAGTGGCACATTATCCATATAGTTTCGAGCGATACACCACTGGCCCTCAGGGATGTCTTGGTTATCCCCTCCAAGAAAAAGAAAAAACAGAGGTTTAGAAGTAAATGAGACGTGCTATATCCTTCAATATTCCCAAATCAATAGCAGATTAAAACATCAATATGCCCATGATACCATGTGTAGTTTCTGTTATTAAACAAGAGTTAATTCCCCATAGCAAATCATTAACATAATTTTCTTCTGTTCATGGGAAGCTACTACTAAGCTACAAATGATGCCTTCTACCGCAGCAAAAAAGAGAAGCAATGTAGCTTGTCAAGAGACATCTAATGTTGGATTGAAGTATCTTTCTGTCAAACACTAAGCATCTTCTAGTTCATTGAATTGGATCGTCTAAGCATACACTAGTTTGTTTTCCAACTACTCAGATGCATCTGGTAACCAACTTTTTCAGGTGTAGAAAAACTATGCTCTTGGAATTAATATGTAACCAAAACAGATGCAGGTCTACATACCTGTCTGGCAGCTGCAAGGTTAACATTGAGAATAGCCATCTCTTGTGAAGTCCCTTGACCAAGCACACAGTGTCCACCATTTACATCGATAGAGACTAGAGCCTCTGTCTGTTCGATCACTAGATAACCTCCGTTATCAAGGGGAACCCTGAAAATTTTATTAAGGAGGAACATCAATGAAATAGGAAGTATGTAGATTCACGATAAGTTATAATACATGTGATAAAACACATGAAGCTAAAAGAAAGTAACAGAAAAGAAATTACGTAATCCCCACCTTTTGCTGAGAATGTTGTTTATTTCTTCCTCAATCTTGTATTCATCAAACAGGGGAGTTCTTGTACCATGCAACTCAACCCTTTCACAAAGATTAGGTGCCATTTCTTGAAGATAGTTTGTAACCTGAACAGAGTCCAATATATCTATATTAGAGTACATCATAATTCAAAAAATCATTAACAAAATTCTAGCCCACTGGCTTCTTTATCAGAAATCCTAAGTAATACAAGAAAGGCATTAATCCAAATTTCTTAAGTAAGAGAAAATGATCTAAAGTGGTCTTCACACCCCCACCCTAATTAAAAAAAAGGAGGAACAAAGCCAACTGATCCCTATCATGTACATCATCCTCACTATCAGATATGTCAACATTTCATTTCTTTCGGACAGCAAATTGAAAAAACTTCTTTGTCCGACTACAAGTTACTTTTTTTCTACTACCACCTTCAAAGTTAAAGAATGCATTGATCTTAACTAGAGTACTAATACTTAACCTATGTTGCTCGGACTCTTCAAAAGAGTCAGCGGGCGCGTGTCGGATTCTCCAAAAGTAGAGTATTTCGGAGAATCTGACACGGGTGCGGCATTGAAAGTGAAGAGTCCACGCAACTTAGACTTAAACAAGCTAAATGGTGCATGCCAAGATCTCCAAAATACCTTTTACTTTGTTGGAATAAAAGAGGATACAAAAAGGCAACAAAAGTTGTGGCGCATTATACTGCGACTATAAAGAAATCAGGATACTTCGAGGCAAAAAGGAAAATATTTGTAATTAAATCACAGATGGTGTTTTAGTGTAAAGACGAAAATCAATTTCCTCAGTTCTTTTCACATGTAGTTAGTGTACTGAGATGCATATTGCACTGCTACTCATCCATTGCACACTCCGAGTGTTATTCTTTAACAAAATATTAATTACATTTTCAGAAAAAAATACTGAAACAAAATAGTTTTAAGTGTTTTATTAACTTGGGTTTTGTTTAATCCTAGATAATCTCATTCATCGCCAGTATATGCAAATTCTTTATGCCAAAAACTACTCACTATTGCAAGTGGTTATCAAAAACCGCTCCCATGCTCCCATGTGAAAAACTAACTTGTACGAACATAAAAGACCGAGCAAGACACGCAATCGTGCTCGTAGGTCAAAAATCTTTTCATTCCACTGACTGATACTGGCCAAGTCCATACCTCATGATATGTCCTTGGAGAATCAACCACCAAACTCTTCACCTGAACATCAATTTAAAAAATCCATGAGCAGAAGTTAACTATAAAATACAGAACCGAACAATCCATGATGGAATGAACTGAGAATGAGCAGACCTTGTCGCTAAAATAATCTTGAACAACAGAAAGTGTTTGGCCCATTGCCTGATGAAGCATAACGGGAACTGCCCCATCAACTCCTTCATCAGCGGCAAGAGCTGCAGACTTTGCATGCTCAATTATACTTTTCCAAGTTGAAAGTAACCCTTCCAAATCCTTCTGCAACTCATTTAGTGAATGACCAGCTGCAACTGTCCTTACTGTAAGACCATATCCTTGAGGCTGTAAAGTTTTCGCAATGACCCTTAAACGCGTGCGCTCAACACCAGCGATCTTCTTTGAAATACCTATCGTGTTGCCGCGAGGAGCTAAAACCTGCGAAGAGGAAAACCAATTAGATTGGTTTTTCTAATAATGGGCATTCAACTGTGAGACACAGAATACATGATCATGAAACATGTAATACCCAGAATCTGCTCCTTAATTTTGGATAAGCAGTCAATGTCGGGCCCTTCGTACCCAATCCTTCTTTAACAACTTGCACAATTATTTTTGTGCCTTTTCGGACCTGGATCCACTTGCTTTCATCTCTTTGTGTAACTTTATAACCATTCATAGCATGCTCAATAGTTGTATTCTTCCCTTGGTACCCAATTCCACTGGATTCTTCCGGACATTTCTCTGAATGAGTTTCCAGCCCATGCTCAGCTACACTACCATTACAATTTTCTGCAAGGACTTCTGAAATATCACAAGCATCACCACTTTCATGCTCCCCAAACCCATTGTCCACGGATTCATCCTCTATATCAGCATCATCAATCTCATCCGCGTCCACTTCTTCTAAAGTGGATTTATTTCTAGGAAAACCTAGGTTCTCTTCAAGCATGTCAACAGTAGCACCATTAATTACTTTTTCCCTTGAATCATGACAAAATGGGGGGAAAATAAATGGTTCTCTGTTGGGCTTTATATCCATAAAGGAGGGTCTTGAAGTACCAATATTTACAAATGCACCACCCATGTGTGGAGCTAATTTTGTAACTACTCCTAGATATACACTATCGCACTGAACATTATTTTTCACCGGTTCCAGCAACAGTTCAACCAGTTTCTCATTTTCTAAAACAGCAATTCTTTGCACTGTACAAACCGAAGAGTTAATCAGAATAATTGTTGTGAAAGAGTCTTCCTTGGAAATAGTATCACATTGATCAACATCCAACAGCTTCTCAGGTATTTGTTCATGTTGATTGCTAGATGAAGGTTGAGCTAGTTGTTCAAGTTGATCGCTAAATGGAGGTTGAGCTTCATCCTTATTGTCTGACTGTTCTACTTCACAGTCATCAAGAACCATCTCAGCATCAAAACTAGGAGAAGTTGTACATGCTTGAAATAGCCAGGGCTCCTCTACATGGGCATACATTGCACACAAGGTTCCTGACGAAGCATCATTAGCATTGAAGTCATACTTGGACCATATATTCTCACTAAGTGCAGACTGGTTTAAGAATCCTGATTCTAAATTTTCACAGTCAAGACTGTCAACAATCTTGTCGTCACAACTGACATCACCAGAAGCATCTGACTCTGCCAAATAATGAAGAGGCAAGGAAGACTCACATAGCCATGGCTCCTCAATGATCAGCGATTCAGCTGAAATACTTTTTCCACAATCTGAAGCTGTATCAATCTCATCTGAGAAAAAACTATCCTCATCTATAAAATCACTAAAGACCTGCTTTAGGATGGAAGAATTGCTGTTCAAGCATTTCACAGTAACATTCCCATCTGCATTTCACTGGAAGCATTTAATATCCAAAATAATGCATAAATCATAGAAACTACATACGAGTATAACTGTCCACAAAAATATTATCATTAAAGTAATACCTCTAGCACGAGCTGGGATGAATAGATGGATAGGTATAGACCTCTCTACTATCCAGGATCCAAACATGCTGCCCAAAGGCATCCTTGTATGAGATTTAATCCATAAGTTCCTTGGGAAAACTTTTCCTCTTTGTTTAGAAGGTACCAACACAGAGACATCGTGCCTAGCTTTGCATAAAGCACCAGATGAAGTCAACATATCTCTCTTCACAGAAGAGTTGCAGCTCAAATGTCCTGAATGCAGTATCTGCTAAGACCAACATGAGCTAAGACACTAGATAATGAATGAAATTCAGTATCTAGTAAATTCTCAAATCATTTTTCAGAAGAAATGAACCTAAAGCCTTACATAACCTAAAAGCTAGTTCCTGACATGACCCTTGTCCAAAATCATATAAGGAGACAAAGTACCTCATCCAAAGCCGATGTGGGAAATCTAACACCCCTCCCCCCACTCATCTTGAGCTGAGCAATACATGGGAGTCCAACATAAGCTAAACCAGGAATTGTAGATTTGATTTCAATCTCAATAAAATATCTAAAATAAGGTAGATACAATTCTAGTATTCTATTTCCTTTTTCCTTTTCAACAAGAAGAGACACAGTTTGAAGGAATTTTTTGATTTTTTTTTTCCCTACAAACATTTTAATGGCATATGAATTATAACAGATAGACTGAGATGGTTACCTTTGACGTCTCCGATAGGCTAGAGAATTCAGTACAAGACAAGAGCATAACCATCTCCAGAGATGAACCATCCACTGAATCAACGTTTCCGACTCAATGCACCTCAAATGATACTTCCAATTCAACAAAAGAAGTATTTGCGAAATCATAATGTGCTGCATCAAGCAGCCATAATAAACCTAAACTACCAAGCGTCTTCTGAAAACAAAGAAGAAAAGAAACACTCAAATCAGAACAGAGGATGCTAACTCACCACATTTAAATCACCCCAACATTAGCAAATGCTTTATCTTGCACTTTGTCAGTAAACATATGTGACCCATGAATGACTAATGGCTAAGCTTTCATGATTTTGTTGTCAACCGATTTTTAAATGATAGAAGTGGACGAAATTCTTCTAAAAAAACGAATGTAATATGCCAAATGCTTCAGATAAAGCATCCGATCGCAATTGCATTTCAAGAAAGAATTGCCACACAATCTTTTTCTTGAACTCCTACCGCCTCCCCCCCGCCCGCCCCGGCGGCCAGCCCAC
>JBCEWC010001981.1:22434-37058 GCA_038996855.1 Solanum aculeatissimum
CCAGCCCAAAAGAAAATTGAGGAACACCCCCCCCCCCCCCAAAAAAAAAAAAGAACGAAAGCAGAGACAACATAAGTATTCAGTAGCATGAACACAGAAAAATTGAAGTACAAGACTTAAAGGAAAGCAAGCAGCAACTTTATTCGTTCGAAAACTTAAGTCTTGCAGTTGATAGAGGTGAAGTTAAGGTTATGGAGTGAATGGGAAGTAGCAAATAGAAAGAGGGAAGATAAAGAAAAGAACCTGATAGAGCTATTGAGCAACAAAGAAGAAGAGAAACATATGTAAAGACCCCTCTGTTATCTAGTACCTCGTACAGCAAGGAGAACGGCTAACTCTGGTTCTTGAAAGATAAGGAGCCACTCCTTCCCATTTCCTATGGGGTTTTCAATTTCTCTTTTATTTTATGGAAAAAAACAGAGAAAAATGAAAATTACAACAATTCTTTGTCGATAATTATATTCGAAATAGGAATCAAATGGGTAGATATATACCAAAGGGGAAATTTGTTTCAAATTCTAATGAGGATATCACATTTACATCTGTATTTTTATTATTAATTGAAAAACAAATAGTAATTGTTTTTTCTTGTTTGTAAGATATGTACTTAATTGGTTGGTTGTATCAATACTTAAAAGAGAGGCAGAAGAAAATTAGACAGAACAAGATATAAAGGTAGCAGTTAATAGATAGTTGAGTATTGTTATTTTTTTATATAGAGAGAGATAGCGGGCTTAGCTTTTTCTTTATTAGTAATATTTGATATTATATAATTTTTAATTTTTTGATGTGTATTATTATTTGTTACTTCATCATTTGCTTGTATCTTCTAACATTATAGTCTAAGTCTTTTATGATCTTGCTTCAATAAATTTCTCTTTTAAGCAGATCTAATATAAACAATTTCCTAGCCCACAAATATAAGTATATTTTATCCTCCTCAGATTTCATTCCTAAATTATAACGCGTATTTTGTTGTTTTTTTGTTATTAATGTTTTGAAAGATAACTTTTCCTTACAATAACAAATGTTACAAAATGTTTCTAGCACTCTTAGATGCAGGTAACTTCTTTTCATGCTTTTCTTTTTTTAATAATGGTCAAAAACACATCTAAACTATTACTTTTTTATGAACTTTATGTAAACTATTCATAGTTCATTTATCTACCTGAATTATTACTTTTTTAATATTAAAACACACACTAATGGTTAGTTGACTTATACTCATATGTTGTCAATGAGGAACAAATACTTGATCAACTCAGTACTGAAGTATGTTTTAATACAAAAAGGGTGATAATTTAGAGGCGAAAAGAACGATAGATAGTTAAGCAGTTTATTGAAGAGTCGGGAACAAGACAAGAAAAGTTCTTCTGAACCTTTTCCTCAACTGATCAAAACTTTAATCAAGATTTTAGAGAATCTTAGTAGTATAATTAGACAAGGACTATAACGTTTACCTAATAAGCGAGAAGAGTTCTCCATCTCCCCTGTTCCTACCCCAATTTGTTTTTAAAATTCTTTTTAAAAAAAATCAAGATTCTTGTTCTCTGAAAATTTAAACAAAAATATCTATATGGTTTATGTAGTAATAGATATACTTAGATCATAAATATATCTACAATCAAACTCAAGTATAGAGACCTGTTACATGTGATTTTATAAACTAGAGAAAGCATCTTGATATATTAGAGGGGAAATACACTTTATAAAGAAACAGAGAGCCGCAAAATGGACAACCTTGCAAGATTTATTACACCACTACTTATAAAATTGACAACGGTATAAGTGAACCATTTTTAACAATATCATTGGTTTCTGTACTGTATACTATTATATTGACTGGCACAAAATGTATCCGACTCCATGATCCTGGATAATCTACGTACGACGAGATTTCTGGGACTTGAGAGACTCGAAGCGAGCAGTAAGTGTGTCATAGTCGGGCAAATTGGGATGAACCCGAGGTACTTGAGGTGCAGGACGGTTAGGGGCTTGGTTGGTTCCTCTAGTGGTTTCTTCAGTTTCCTCTTCATCACCATCGGATTCATCAAACTTGATACCTGAATGTGCTGATGGAACATTGTAGCTGTGCCTTCTATAGAACTTTCCATCATCAGTTGGTGGGCTGGGTTTATATGTGCCAGTTGGTGGATCTTCCATCTCGATTTCCTCGTCGCAGTCTGAATTATCATACTTCACATTAGGATTTGAGGATGGAACATTATAGCTATGTCTCCTTATGTTCTTACTACTCCAGTGCATATCATAGAGATCAACTATGGATTGACAAGGTGGTGCCACGTCACTTCGTGAGAACTTGGGAGCCTGAGTACCAGAAATGAAAGGGTTATTGTCAGCAGTTCCATTGTTCATAGGACAACCAGCAAAAGGTGCTTTTGCATCTTTACGGGCTAGATATGCAGCTGCTTCAGCAGCCGCAATTGCTTGCTTGGCAGATTCAGCAGCTGCTTTAGCAGCTGAAGCTGGGCCGTCAAATTTGGCAACTTCCAATTCTCTGTCATCTAAACCCCTGTTAGTAAATTGACATCAACCAAGTCAAATCCTTTTGTTCTCAAAAAGAAAAGAAAAATCATGGTTTTATATTATAGTAAGGGGGGAAACGAACTTTAACTTGTGAATGAATACACTTATGAAAATTACCTTGGGAGGTTGTTAGACTCAGCAGGTTGGCTTGAGGTCGACTTCAGGGGTAAGCTGCTGGCACTTGCAAAGCCATTTGGTCCTTCCTGATCAAAGAGAATAGTTACTAGTTAGATGGTCGTCGAACGTGTTTGGCATCATACACACATATAGATGGATTTAGAAAGAGAGACGCACTATACGCTCTTCTGGCGGCTTGAGCAGCTCCATCTCAGAATCTGCGGTGTCCCATTCAACCTGATATTCCTTGGCTATCTCTTTCATGATTTTCAGTTTGACTTCACCACTTGGAGCTTTCACAGAGAGCTTTTCGATGAGCTGTAACAACAATTACCCACTTCTTTTAGACCCCTCCAAGCACACAAAAATATGAGATTCATTTATTAATGATAAATACCACAAGTTTTAAGAGAAAAAATATGATTACCATCCGGTTTACACCAGCATTTGGTCGTAGGTCAGTCGCTGCTGAAACAAAATCTTTACCATATTTCTTCTCAAAAACGTCTTTGATTCCCATCAATTCTGGAATATCTGAGCACCTTGGGGCAGCAAAAATCAAACTTGATATCCCCTCTTTCAAATCAGCTGGACATTGCCTGCAACATGCAGATCAATAGAAAACAAGGGTATTTTGTGAGCTTGGTCTTCTAGTCTTAAATTTTTGGGTGTAGCTCGAGACATCTTACCTTTGCTTTGCAATAATTGGAAGTCTAGCCACAATAAGTTCACAGAAGAGCTCGAGGATCTCATTTGCTTGTAATATATTTTGTTCTCTTATTACATGTTCAACCTATAAAATATGAAGCATGTGAGTGTTCTTTCCAAACGATTAGCAGAAAGAGACAACCCCAAGGGCAATAACTTCTTACAAAGGATCATGAATAAAAGAAATAAGAAGATTCCACTTTAACTTAAGAAAGATGTCATTCAAAAATCACATGTTGGTAAATCAAAATAGAAGAGGTTTATTGAGATCCACCACTATAGTACAAAATCCATGCCCGAAAGATAAGCACACAACGTATTTCTGCCCTCTAATATTGCATAATAGTATGGGTCTTTTTAAGCAACTTCAAGATTACCCACCAACAACATGCCTAGTATAATTCCACAAGTGGGGTCTGCCGCTACCTTTGTGGAGTAGAAAGAGGTTGTTTCCGATAGATAACTCAGCTTCTAGATTAACCAACAGAACAAAAATATTATTGGAATTTGCATATGCTTTGCATTAAACGGAAGAGTTCTTTGTTATCACATCGATTAGTCTAATCAACAGCCACAACCAGAAAGTTCTACAAGCAGAGGTATCTTATCTTGTCTCAAATATTAAGGTACACATATCCTGCATAGCTGCTAAAGCTTGGAGGAGGAGGGAAATTTAGCAACTAAATCCCCCGGTATAAATTAGGAAGGGAACAAGTTTTACCAAAAGCAACAAGGTTTACTCAAATCACAGCTTTCAAGTTTTGGTGAGAAGAAGCAAAAAGGTCATCAAAAACAAAAGTCATCTGCTGTAGAAACCCTATACTCTTTTAGAAAAGAAAAATGTTTATGTTTCAAGCTAAATGATCCATAAGGGTTTCATTACTAAGTGTAAGCAGTAACAGGAGAGGAAACCACTATGACTAATAACCCAGGCATGATATAGCAAATTCCCCCATTCAAAGAAATTACCGAATAAAGTTGATTTCGAGGTTACATACAAATTAATCGATTAATCAATCAATCAACTAAGCCCTAACCCTAAATCAAAGTTAAGTACGAAAATGGAAAAAGTACCCTAATACGAGCAGTGGCATCCTGACGAGACTCAAGAAGCATAGCAATGTCTCTCCTCATTTGTCTCACAACCACCTCCCTCTTGTTCCTCAGCAATTTTATTCTCGCCACCGTCATCTTCGCCATTGTCTTGCTGCATACACATAAACACAAAAAAGAGAAAAACAATAAAGTTGATTTCTTTTATCCAAGAAGAAGTAAAGGCGAGAAGGACATTGGAGAAATTTACCATTTAGAAGAATTGAAGGTTCTGCAGAAGAGAGAAAGACCCATCTTCATCGCCTTCTTGCAGTGCTTGGTGGCAGAATTTGCTACTGTCATTTTCTTCTTCCTCAAGAGAGAGAGAGTAAAGCAATGAGG
Organism: Solanum aculeatissimum; assembly: GCA_038996855.1. Classification (NCBI taxonomy): domain Eukaryota; kingdom Viridiplantae; phylum Streptophyta; class Magnoliopsida; order Solanales; family Solanaceae; genus Solanum; species Solanum aculeatissimum. Next base: position 27,241 of record JBCEWC010001981.1, read on the forward strand.
AGTGTGTGAGAATGGTAGTGAAGAAGAGAGAGTTGTATGTATTTGCAACGGTCCTTTGGGATGAAAACAAAATAGTATAATTATATGAAAACTTTGATGACGTGGCGGTCTTTGGGGCCCATCTAGGTGCGACGACCGACAATAGACAAAAGAGCCGTTATTTTATTAACGACGTGGCGTTCGTTCTTATTATGGACCTTAAAGGATCCGATGTATATTCAAAGTTTCGAAATGGGCTTTTGGCCCTTCCTGGGAAATGGTCTTTTGGATTCCACTCGTCGCCGTTTTCTTCCCCTTTTAACACTGCTGTCTTCACCAGTAAGATACCATCATTATTTTTATTTAAAGACATAAACAAAGATTATAAAATATTTAATAATTTCTCATTCATTTTTACTTATTAAGTTTGATTCATTGACAGTTAAAAGTTGCCTGATTTTTAAAATCTAATTAAATTATTTTTTATATTATAAAATTTACATTAGATATTCAAAAATTATACTAAAAATAATTATAATCATGTTTTTATTAATATAATAAAAAATACATCTTAAAATATTAAATCATACTATTTAGATTAAATTAAAGTTTGATCCTAAGTTATTAGTGACTGAATATCAATTTTCTTGCTCATCAGTTTCTATAAATTATTTCAGTCTGATTATCTAAATTATTTTAAACTTTCGTAAAGAATATTCACTTCCAAGAATGACCACCTTCTTTAGTAAACTCTCTTGTGGTGTCTAGATTTGTAGATAATATCCCACTCGAGTGGTTAAAAATATTCACCATCATCCTTATAGTTATCTTAGCATAATTGTTATAGTATTAATTTGAGCATATACATAACCCAATAAAAAGGGGGGAATTTCTCCCAATTAGTTGGTACACCTGGCACCTGCAACAGATCAATCTAAGAAACATACATCTCACAATTTCATACACAAGAATTAATGGATTATAGTACAGAATGAACATACAACAAGAAGGGGCTAGATCCCTTGATGGACTGAAATACTGAATGGGCCTACCCTTACCAGATCAGCCCATTTACAACTACTTGTTACTTGCACACACTCTCTTGGACATCTTTGGGCTAAATCCTTAGAAGTCCAAATAATCACTAAGTTTGGCCAGAATTAGCACCTCTGCAAAATTTTGGCACTAATCTTTAGCAATTGGAATAACACAAAAGACAGACACAGAAAAGGATTAAGAAATTGGAAAACTTTGTCCATGTTTCCTTATCCTCTTCTTCCTTGGCTGCTAATACTATACACAATGTGTTCATTTACAGGACTCAATGACTAAGAAATATCTTACATCACAGCTTCAATCATGCAAAAAAAGAAAAAAAAATTACTTGAGCTGCCATGCATGATACCTTAATTTTCCCTTCTAATTTATCTACTGAGAGAAAGTATGTTGAGTAAAGACACCCTTGTCCGGATCAAAAGCTTAAACAACATCTCCAATCCATTTTCAAGATCCTCAATGCTTCCCTCCAAATTGTCAAGATTTCTTTGTGCATATTCAAAACTTTCCACTTCCTCTTCATGTCCAGAAACATGATCCAGCAAGTTGTTAAGTGCAGTGTCAACTTTCTCTAGCTCAGTCAGCTTTTCCTTCTGCCCTTCACTGCCTACAACCCCTTTATGTACAAGTTTTGAAACCAGTGACCATTTGTTGGACTTTGGTTTCGAGGCTGGCACAGAAAGAAACATAAGCAATGACTGAAAGGTAGAAATGGTTGTGAAACTGGCATCTTCAAGGACTCTTACTATGGCAGAGAGCTGAGAATCTTTAATTGTGGCTGATGGGGTGTTATCTATCTGTTTCAGTATAGTAAGGGACTTTTCAATTTCCTTTTGAGCGTTTTTTCTTGAAGAAATATAAGCACTTATACTACCCTCAATAGTCAATAAATCATCTCCTACTTTGCTTCTCCGAAGCGCCGATTGAAGTTCTCTCGCGCTTTCTTTCAAACACATAACGGTGTCCCTTGTGTTGCTGCAGATATCTATGAATCTCACTGATCTTTCCAGCAATTCCTTCACAAAATTGTCATCTTGATGTTGGAGAAGTGCCCTCTGAGTCATTGGCAGAGCAAGGAGTTCCTCTATACACTCGTATAATTCTACAAGGCCGCTTGACAGAGCATTTTGGGTTTTTTCTTCAGCTCTTGGAGATAAAGGAGAAGATGATTCCCAAGTTTTGATCTTGTTGAGTACTTGCTCAATCTTGATTGTGCTGGGATGTGATCTAGCAGGAAAACTAACACAACGGGTACGATAAGGGCTATGAGAATGAGACCTTGGGGAAAGAGCAGCCATTGTTCGGATTGTTGAAAGGTTCATATTTTTTTCTTCTCAGATCAGGTTATGTTCATGAATCATTCTTTAAGCTGATCTTTATATATGCCAAAAATTATGGAAGCAGACAAAAGTTGGGAGAAAAGAATAGTTAATTTGAAATAATGTGTCAATGTGATGTACATGTGAAGCCAGTGTGGGTTTTTTTAATTTACTCCCTTGTACTTTCATTTTCGGTTCATTTAAAAATGAATGATTTTTTTTTGTAATATTTTTATTTCAATTTTTCACATGACATGTTTAAGGTCACAAGATTAAAGAATATTTTGATACATTTGACATAATTTCAATTTAGAATGACAAAATTAATAGACTTTTTTATTTTCTTAAATTTCATATCAAATCAAATTAGGTCATTCTTTTTAATACGGAGGAAGTACTTGTTATGGTTTTATCTGTCAAAGGCTTCAATCAACGAACAGGAGAGCAACTTTCACATTCTTACATCAACCATAGTATAATGATAAGGATAGGGCCTACACATCTCTTTAATTAATTTATTTAAAGGATTTAGTTGGTACAAAGCTTAGATTTTTTTAAAGCTAAGGGTGTGTTTGGTAGGAGTTTAGATTTTTTACTTATTTTCTAGTATTTGATTAGTAAAAAAATATTGTTCAAAAACATTTGGGTATGATTCCCACTCCTGTCCTGACATGGCCCATCAAACTAAGATACAACCCTGATTCTGATGTTGACCTCGACCTCGACTCAACTTGTTCTCCTTGACCAGAGCTTGGCCTAGCCCTAACTTGGGCCAGACAATTGACCCAGCAACAACTTGTGAGTACCTAATGCCGACTCGAGACCTAACTTCAACCATGATTCCTAACCTCATCCGGGGATCAGACTCCCACTTGGGACTCGATCTCAACCTAGTATCCAACTTTTGACCCTAACCCTAGGCTCAACTCTAGATCTCAACTTGGGATCACATTCCAATCTTGATTGAGACCTAACTCAGTACTGATCCCGCGCTGATCTCAACGCAGGACTTAAAGTTGGACTCGTAATCGTGATCCACTGAAATTTTTTTACCATAATCTTATTTGGTTTTTAAACTTATTTATTTGTTATAGTTATGTCTGTGAAGGCTTCAACCAACAAACAGGAGAACAACTTTCATACTTACATCAACTATAGTATAATGATAGGGGTAGGGGCACATCTCTCTTTAATATTTTATTTATTTAAAGGATTTATATGGTACAAACTTAGATTTTTTAAGCTTAAATTTATTAGTTTTCTCAAGCATCTAGGCCACCGCCAGCTCGGGCTTGACAAAGGTTCATTCATCCAGAAAAGTCGGTTGGCATAGAGAAAAATGGGGGTGGGCTCCCAAAAATTGTCTGGATTGAAGGTACTTTGAATTGGACATTAAATAAAAGCATAAAATGTACAGCCAAAGATTGAATTTGAGTTCATAGAGAGAGATCAACTAGTACTATACTGCTGCATATGGTGGTTACAAGATATAGTTGGATACTCTGCTTTATTATGATTTAAGACAACTCATCAAGTTATAAGTTAGGTACTACATCGTTGTGCACGTATGAGTGGCATGTTCTCTCACTCTTCCCAGGTCCACGCACTTACCCAAATAATGTTGCTACTCTTAATTTATGTGACTCATTAAAAATAAAATAAAAAGTTATTAAATTTATCTTTTAAAATAAATCATAAATATTTGTGTAATTATAACTCAACTCTAAAAAGAAAATAGTATCACACAAATTGACACAAAAAAAAAATACTCCCTCCGTTTTTAATCTTTTTTTGTTTTGTTTTTTTTTGTTTTGACTTGGTTTAAGAGAGTAAAAATATCATCAAATTTTATGATAGTAAATTAAATATATATACGAAAATACTCTATGATCTTGTGATTTAAAAATATCATATAAACAGTTGAAATTAAAGAATTGTGAAAAATATATATATTATTTTTAAATGGACTTAAAGAAAAAGTAAATAATAAACAAATTGAAATGTAGCAGTACCATTTATATCACGGTTGGCTCTTGAATCCCTAGTGCTTCATTGCATTGACTTCGATTTTGGTATAGACAAATTCGTGTGTGTACGTACATATTTTTTTGGAGTCTCCAAAACATAACCTTAAAAAATTACATGAGAACTATCATATTTTATAAACAATGATTCCAAGAGTTACAAATTTGTAAGAGCTAGAGACATATACATCAACATGAGGACTATTATAGTAATTAATTATGGAAATAGTATAGTATATTTGAATGTATATCGTGTGGGGTGAAGAGAAGTTTCGAGTATCATAATTCATAGCATATACTAGAAAATATATGAAAGTTTAGGAGGTGGTGGCCACTCACTTCACTTAGCTATAGCTAGCTAGTAGTTGGGTTTGGACTGTTGGACACACACATTAAATGTCAAATGAGAGGGCATTTGTCAAAAACAATGAATTTGTGTATAGCTGCTATTTGGTAGTCCCTTTCTTAACTCTCCTCCATACCGTGTTGTTTTGGGCTACCTATCCATATCACAATAATTTAGCAAGCAACAGTTAATGCACTTCAACGAAGCAAATTGGTAGGGTTATAGTTTATTTAAATTTCTTGCATTACTTATCATGACTAGTAAATGACATTGATAATAATATACAACAACATATCGAAATTTCATAACTATCTCACAAAAATAGAGAAACTATTTTCGAAAAATCAAGCCTCATAAGCAGATGATACAAAAAATTTTTAAAAAAAAACTAATAATAAAAAACAAATGATAATATATAAATACGATAAAAGTAACAAATATAAAGTGAATAATAACAACACAAAATTTCATAGTAATATACTAAGAGTAAAAAAAATATTTACGCTATCAATTCATATAAAAGTTAAATTCTTTTCAAATATGAATCTAAATTCTATGTATCAATGGAAAAATATTTTAAAATGTAATTAAAGCAAGCCTCCACTTGCATTTAAAGTCCCATATCTAGTGGAGAAAAATTAGAGATGTTTGCTTTGATGGGAAGAAAAGTTTTGAATCGAGTTAAATTAAATATAAACACCTTTGTTTATATTTTGGCTGCATTTCCTCATATCTAGGAGATAGGGGATGAATATACTTTTTAAAACATATTATATTTTCAATTTTTAATATCTCAGTGGTCATAATTTATTCCATCTGAAGATCCTCACAGATTACTATTTAGATTTCCTTTTAACTCTATCCAAGGGCTTGTGCATATGTACTTAATTAGCAATCAACAAGTGTCCCACAAGCTTTACTTTTGTAGCCTAAATTCATCACGTTATATTACATCTGAATATGTTATATTTTCTTTTAACTTTTTGTTTGTTTAAACTAGCAAGAATATGGTCTTATCTAGAATCATCATACAACTATGATTATTCTTTTACAAAAAGTGGAAACTTTTGTTTGATGCATCCAAAAAAAAAGTCTCAAATTATTCTTATTAATAAAAATATCATTTGTTTATAGTTTAGTCTAAAACTCTTCTTATCGTCAATATTTTAGTAAAAAAATGCCCTTATTTTGATACGTTGGTAAAAAAATATTCTTATTATCATAAAATGAGTCAAAAATGATCTTCTTTAAATAAATATATTATTTTTTTCTTTTAAACATATTGTGTTTCTAATAAAAATATTATTTTTAAAAAATCTTTTTCTTGTTTTGTTTTTTTAAATCACTTTAACTTATAAAATGTAGAAAATAATTTTTTTCTTAATCTCATTTTATCAATTAAAATAGAACACCATATCCTTGTAATAATATTATATGTCATAAATATAAAATCATAATAAACTCAACATTAAGTTTTATTTAGATAACGATAAAAATATTAATTATAATAAAATAAGAACTGTTTTTAATTTTATTTTTTCTCAAATTGAAGTAGGATAAATATTTTCTAACTAAAAAAATATTATTAGGAAAATGATGTGTTTAAAAATAAAACAAATAACAAATTTATTTGAAAAAAACATTTTTAACACATTAAATAACAATAAAGACATTTTAAGATCAAAATATTGACGACAAAAATATTTTTGGATCAAACTATCAATAAAAGATATTTTTATTCAATTTATATAATTTAAGAATATTTTTTGACTCATTTCCCAAAAAATAAATCAACAAAAAAAAGCAAAATGCGTAGTTTACTTCCTAATGTAAAGTCAAATTCATGTTACACGCCTCTTTAATGAAAGTAATTAATTTATTTCATACATAGCCTCTTACTGCTCAAGAAAAAAAAACTCACCCACCCCAACGTCTCAACTTCTCTATCCTAGTGGTACAGAGAATGAGATAAATAAAATTATTTTATGAATTAGAATATTAATGAAACTAATTATTTCACTTTTCATGTGAAATAACTAATTACATTATTTATTTATTTTTATTAATTTTTTAAAAAAAAATTGGGGGAGGGAAAAAGGAAAATGGAGAGGAGAATTTCGGTTGTCAACTAACTGATGTTGTTGTTTGCAACAATTTTTAATATGATAGAATATAAATTGCAATCACAAATAAAATATGAAGAAACATAATTTTATTCATAAACGATGTGAGTACAAAATATAAAGAAACATAATTTTTAGGGTAGAGTAACCTCCAAGAAACCCTAACTAAAATAGGACTTATCTTATAGAGTCCTACTAAATTTCGATGTCTACCGTCAAAGTATATTAATGAAATTAATTATTTCACTTTTTATGTGAAATAACTAATTCTATTACATTGTTGTTGTACTTTATCTCTTTTTGTTTTCCCCTAAACTAATCTTTTCAATTAATGAATGAAGCAATAATTGATGAAAAGAACTAAGCACATCCCAAGTTATCAACTTGTTAGCGAGTTTTGTTGTCTTCTTGCTAAATTTATTGGTTATCTAATTAGGGAAGTTTGTCTCTGTTATGAGAGAAAACAAGGGAGAACAAAATTAAATTGAAAATCACATTAAATTATAAATCGAGTTAATTTGGAAAAGAAAATAATTAATGATTTGTTTTGATATTAAAAAAATTAACTATACTTGAATTGATTTGGTTATAACTTAAAAAAGTTAACTTGAGATCGAATCAATATGATATTATGTATATAATTTTAAAAGTTTATTTTATACATGAAAGTATTTACCCTAATATAGTTTATAAATATTTTATATACTTTTTCATAATTTTTGTCTTTTAATATATTATTTCAAATTTAACTTAAGATTTTGAATGGACAAATAAAAGTCCACAAATATTAGTAAAGAAATTTTTTATTTATATAAAAAAAGTAAAAAATTTACCAAAAAAATATTTCATTTTTTCTTTACAAAAAAATCCTAAAAGGACCATGGGTTCAACAGAGCACAATCCAAGTTTATTAGTCCATTTTTGTTTCCTCAAATTTTTTTAGTTTTAGTTTTTTCTTTAAAAAAAAAAATTGTTTATTTTTTTACTGCACTTTTTTAACTCCAAAAATATTTTTTTTTTCAAAACTTTTTTCATATATCAATATTGTATAAATGGTGTAAAAATAAATATATATGAAGTATTCAGAATATATCAATATTGTATAAGTAGTGTATACGTAATGTATCAATATTGTATAAGTAGTTATGTAGTATATATGTAATGGATCGATATTATATATTATATTTTATAGAGAAAACTATTAAAAACACCTCTAAACTTGTCGCAAGTTATTAGTTTCATTCCTGAACTATTGACAGTATTAAAAACACACCTCTACTTGACTAAGTAAACTAGAATACACCCCCGAACTATCACAAGTATTAAAAACACTCCTTAACTTGACAAGAATTCAGGAGTGTATTTTACTCTTATTATAAGATCAAAGTTGTATTTAAGTTCAGTTGGTCAAGTAAAAAAGTGTTTTTGACACTATTAATAATTCATATCAAATTTAGAGATGTTTTTAATATTTTTCTCCATTTTATATAAAACATAGCTTGCTCCATTTTCACATCAAAGCTAGCCACAAACCGACCCCCTTCAGTGAAGGTTTTTTGTCACAACAAAATTCAAGACCCAGCCTTTTATTTAAAGATTATTGCATCAGACCCTTGTTTTTAAAGTGCAAAAACTGCTCATGATTTTAAAGCATTGACAATTGTTTTGAGGGTAGAATTTGTGAGAGCAATAACTAGAAAGTATAAAATATTATTGAAAAGAGAAAAAGATTTAAATATTAAAGCAGTTTTGGTGACTTGTACTGGAACATATGGTTTGCTCAAGTTCAATTTTGAGAGTATGAGAAATAAAGAAATTGAAACAGTAACATGAGTATAACTAACCGGGCAAAAAAGGGTTAATTGCCATTTTCTCAAGTAACCATTATGATTGATTGGCCTAAAAATAATAATTAGGAATTTTATCAAATTACACATCTTATTTTATCATATTCTCAAATATTCTCTATCAATTTTTTTAAAAATCATTAGCATCACTTTCTCAACAATCCTAAAATTAAACTCACATTGTATCAGTTACTTCCTCTTCTTTTCAGTTTTAATCAACATTATCTCCCTCTTTTCTTCAATTTCAATTTTTTAAAAAGATGTGTTAACTTCATTTTCTTCACTCCAACTTCATACGAATTCTTTTTCATTCAAGGAAATCATTGTTATTTTCTTCTTTTTTTTATCAGTTCATTTAGTATTGGGCTCACCAAATTAGAGCAAGAAAAAACTATTCAAGATGGTGTTTATAGTTTTTTCATGAAAACAGATCCAAACATATCCATGTTTTACCAGCCATGAAGAAAAAGGAAGAAGTCAAATTTTCTCAGAGCCACACAACAAATAGATTCATCATATCACATGAACCAATCAAACACCTCACAGTGTATCGCAGTATACTATACACCAACATTTTTGTTTGATTCATCATACATATGAATGATTCATATATTATTCCTAAAAAATATAAACATGATACAATAATTAACATAATCTATATGAATCTAATGCATGATGATACAAATCACCTACATACCTCCTCGCATCAGATCTCAATATGATTGCCACATTCGATACACTTTGGCTCATTTTTTGTGTTTGCAGTATCACTCTTGTTCGTTCCAGATTTAATATTCGCAACACATATTGTTGCCTAATTGTTAGGGATTTGGTTAGTATCTGTTTAACAAATTTTTAGGGATTGGATTCTACTTTCTATTTAAATTGTAACTGAAATTTGAATATAATGAATCTTCACATATGAATCTGGCTCAACACAGTGCATCCACATAATGATTATTTTAAGAGATTTTTGTAAATTTGCAAAGGGTTGAGATGTATTGAAATTTGTTACTTACACTATTGTTTTATGGAAAAATGACTTGCTTTCGAAAAATTCGATAAATTACCCAATTAATTTGAATAACACCGAATTTTCAAAATTTACAGAGTCGCCACTTAAT
>JBCEWC010001982.1:0-37057 GCA_038996855.1 Solanum aculeatissimum
TTGCAACTACAATACACGTCAAACAATTCATTAGAAATAGTTTGCAGTATAGTATGGCGACATACCTTATTGGCGTATTGCCATGATTCCAAAACTTTATCATCACTACCAATACTAGGTTGTGGATTTAGTAAGGCATGTGCAACACCATGAACATCGAGTAATGAGAAAATACGTTCTTGCCATCTTTTAAAATTTTCATTTGCAAAAATTTTAATATTTGACACATCCGGAAAAGGCTTAGCATAAGGTAATACAACCGAAACAGGAGAAGTAGAATTAGTACCAATATTTGTAGTATCAGAAAGAGTTTCAGTGGTAGAATTATTTGCCATAGTTTCTTAGATTGTTGGGGAAACTGTGAATAATTATAATATCACAATAATAATATAACTTTATATTTAACAAAATATAGGACACCAAAAAATTAAATGGACATTACTAAAATAATATTTAAATAAAAATTACCACCATTATAATATTTTAAATAGTCCACAATTAATGTTTGAGTCGTGCTAGACACTGTCCTAAGAAACTATTTCAACGGTGTGAAATATTTCCCCAGGATTAAATAAACCTTCTCTAATTAAATAGAGGATACAGGAATCAGCAAATTAATTAATCATCAGCAAGATAATTTAGAATAATAAAATTAATCAAGTTAGAATCATTAATTTAGAAAAACATTAAATAGAAGGAGGAAGAGAATGTTGGTAAAGAGAAAAATAGAAAGGTAATGTTTTTTTTCTCTCTGCAAATTTATGAAAAGAGTAACCCTTTTATAGGTCAATGGAGAAGTCCTTCAAGTGACAAGTGTCAAGGACACTTGGCTTTATGCATGAAGCCACCAATGACAAGTGGTAATTTTTGTCAAGTGCCAAATATATAATTTAAAAAATCTTTTCAATAATAACTCCTTTTTGAAATAAATAATATTTAACAAGTTGGTAAGATCAGCCACTAAAAAGGATGGTAAGACAGCACCTTTGTACTCCAAAATAAGCAAATTAGTATGACTAGTTATTAATATTAAAATTCCCATAAAGCAACGATGACACCTGAGAGATAATTGTAAGGTAGACAATTGACGTAAAAGACAATGAAAAAAAAATATGACGAAGAAGAAGATGATGCGATGGTGGAAAGAACAATGAAAGGAAAAGTTTGATGAAAAAGATGACTGTGGGGAGTGAGGGGGAATTTGTAAAATAAATTTTCTTTTAATTAGTCAAAACCCTTTAATTTATTTTGTCCCTTAATATTTTCTCTTTAATTTATTTTTATGTATATAATGATATGACTTTAAAACGAGTTGGCATGATATAATTGATCACTGGACTCGTTTGGTCAACACGCGCATAAGATCAAAAAAAGATTGTGAAAAAAGTATTAAAATGATATAATGAAACCTAATATGAGGTATTTAAATAAAGTCGTGTACTAAAGTATTTTAAATGAAAGTTGATCTCGACTTTAGATGTTGACCAATGAATTCCATCTTGATTATACATATACATGTCTTTCCCATTATCCATATACCTCATACAAGTGATATATACACGCAAGATTTCTTCTACTAATAAATATTATGAATACAGATTTATAGTAGTTATTCGAGGATGTGCAATTAGTAGAAGATAACAAAGAGAACATGTTATTGTGATTCTATGAATTACAAAAAATAATGACGTTATTTTCTCTATTTCACGCCTACTAATTATGAATTTTTAATATATATTAAAATACAGAATAGCACCAATACCATAATAACTTCCAATATAAAAGATTATGTAAACCAAGAAGCTAAAAAACTCTCATGACATCTGATAAGAAGAAACAAACAGTATAGATTCAACTCTATCTTCATTTCATTGGAAAGATTGTTTCGTTGGTAAAGAGACATTTTCCAAAGCTTTATTAGTTGTTATATCTTATTCAACTTCCAAAACATGAATATTTTGTAATTTGTATAATATCCTTTCAAAATAAAAAATCCCAAACTCTGGTCTCCTCATCAATTTTCTTTTTATGTGGTAATACTTTTATTCATCGTAAATATTTTTCATTATCACTAACTCTCCCAAATAAATTGCTATCTATTGATTCTGTCTTTTTTTTTATTTGATTATAACTATTCGCTATTTGAAATTTAGTGACTCAATAAGAAGTCACTATTATCAATCTTCCACAAGTTGCTTAATATTTTTAGGAATACACACAGATGTTTCATTGAAACATTTAGCGGCAACAACCTTGTACACTGTTTCAGTAAGATGATAGCCATCCCAGAAGTAGTGTTTATTTGCGTCGCGGCACGGTACAAGTTCAGGTATGCAACTTGATTTCCCATTTCCCCAAGTGATGCAACATGGACTTGTTGGATCCATTAAACCTGCAAACACAAAAAATATTTGAATTTTCAAATACATGTACTCTTAAACTTTTAGTTCACGGATAATAATCGATTAAAAAAAGTATTTGTTATAACAAAAGCGAAAGGTTTATAAACTTGATATCGCACATTACAAATTAAACTAAAAGTTGCCGAAAAAGACAAAATCAAATAATTAATGTAAAATTAGCACTATTACGTCCGTGAAATTAACCGTATTATTACCGTAAGTCGAAGGGTTGATAATGGCGTCGTAGCCGAGCCAGTGAGCATGGCCAAGAATAAAGGCGGAGCCATGAAGGGTGGAAGTGAGATTTTTGAGCATGTCACTGAGCTGGCTGTTGAAGATTACAGCGAGACGGTTATATTCTTCGGCGCAACGTCCAGCGTGGCTAAGCGATGGAATGCAACCAATGGGTCCGATCTCGAACATGATCACCTTTCTTGCTCCTAGACCATACAACCTCTACAAAACCCAAAAAATAAAATGATAGCAATATGGAATGTTACTTAAAATAAAGTATGTACTTTTATTGTCGGATTAATCAATTCTAAAAACACTTTTGCTAATATTAAAGCAACTTAATTAGCCAAACACTTTTAACTTTTTAAAAGCTTGATCAAACATGCTATAAATAGAACTACTTGCCTGAAGTTGTTGAGAAAGTGTATGAATGAGAAGTTTTGCAAATGATTCAGGAGTATAACGTTTGCTGGTCCCATAAAAATTTGGCTGTAAATAGTTGTTTACATAGTCATTGCTGCCTGTAGACACCAGAAACACCGACCTCGACAAATAACTCGAAAATTCCTCAGGGTCATCAAATTGTCGAACCAATTCTCGCTTTACCGTTCGCTCGAATAAATCAACTTGCTCCGAAAAATGCAGGCACTTCCCCTAACAAAAATTAACCAACAAAATAAAAATCAAGACAGATCATTTCGACTATAACATTTAACGTGAGACTTCTCATTAAAGATGGAGAAATTTCAAATCAGAAACGTATCTAGAGGGTAAAGTAAGAGTTCCTAGTTACCCTGCACCAATACTATATTTTATATAGAAAAATTCGTTAATAATTTGTTGAGAACCTATCTACAAATCCAAATTTGTCTTTGATATGTATTGTTGGTACTAAAAACCTTTCTTTAAGTCAAGGATATTTCTTCAAGAAAGAAGATTCTAATTGAACGCCTTTCAGACTATGTAATTATTTATAAGTTTATTTTAGACGATCTGACAGTATATAAAGCAAATAAAACAAAAAAAGTAGTATATGGATCTTACGATGAAGTTTCCGGTATCAGGCAAAATACCGCAGGATCCAGATGCATAATTTAAGCCTGTGAGTTTTAATGATCCTCTAAAACTCAAGTAAGGTGGAGAAAATGGCAATCCAAGAAATTCAGCAATAAAATCAGCAACAGTTTTCCCATTTGTAAATCTTCCAGTAGCTTTGCCTCCATTAAAATTATAACCATATGGTTTGAAATCAGCCTTAGCTAATGTTGGCAAAACATTATTATTTCCACTATCAAATATTGAATCACCAAATACATATAGTGCTGGTGCTAAAGGAATTTCTGATTTTACTGACTTAACATACAACAACACAAGTATAATCACTGCTAAATACTTGAATTTTTCCATAACTATAATATAGTTTAATTGTATGATAAAGCAAATTGAGGAGATAATTAATAGGCTTTAAATAAGCAGGAATTGATGAAATGTGTGATAGTTATCTGGAGTCTGTTGTTACTTTATCCTCTTTTTTAATAAAGTTACATGATCTACACGTTTTCTCCCTGCCAAATTTGACTTGATATGTATGTTTAATTTGTCTCATTGCCCCGCTTTTCACATTTTCCTCTTGAGCTAGTTTTCGGTTATTGAGTTAGACGTGATAATTATTCTTTTAACGGCGTATTTATATGCAATTTCTTAATTAAAAAGAAAGGTTTGAGTTGTCCCCATGTAAATATTCTAGAGAACTAAAAATTCATGTTGATTGTGTGACTGGTCGTGTTTTTCATGCACTTGATCGATCAGTTCAATCTTTGTTGTCGTCATGCAAACTTCCAAAATAAGCTTCTTTCTATTAGTTGGACCGTTTTATGTTTATCAAGGCATTTAACCTTCTTTAAGAATCTTCAAGCTAAGTTGAGTGGCAGTTCCTGGAAAGTAAATTACTTGGCAAAAATTTGCAAAATCCTCTAAAACTATCAACGTTTTGCTAGCTAGTTTAAAACTTAGGGGTCGTTTGTTGTGACAGATAAGGGAAGCTAATCCCATGATTATTTTTTAATAGCCTTTAATTCCTTGTTTGGTTGCACAGACTGGGATAACTTATTCTAGGATTAACAATTAGTCCTGCGATAAGTTATCCCTTCTAGGAGGTGAATAATAATTCCATGATAACTTATCCTACAATAAAGTATGTGAAATAACAAAAATGCCCCCTTAAACTCTCTTTCATACACCATTTTTACATTTATGTATATTAACATATTTTTTTAATAATAGTTATAATAATATTCACAATCTTGATTAATTGTTGTTTTTAATTAAAAAATTATATTTTATAAATACAATTTTTAATTATGAATATATTATAAGTTGAATTTATTTGTCTAATACTTATATTTATTTATATTTTTATTTCTCTTAAATGTTCACTCCACTATTAAATTTTATATTTTAAATTAAATAATTTATTACTCACTTAAAAATTATATTTTATAAATCAATTAAAATGTCAATTATTTCAATACCATTTTTTTTTACTTTTAGTAAACTTAAAATGGAAGTTTTATTTTTAAGCTAAATAAGATGAAAGTTTATTTTTAAGCCAAATAAGATGAAGTTTTATTTTTAAGCTAAATAAGGTGAAAATTTTATTTTTTAAGTTAAATAAGATGAAAAATTTATTTAAAGCTAAATAAGATGAAAGTTTTATTTTTAAGTTATATAATATGAAAGTTTAATTTTAAAAACACATGACGCAATCATGAAATGTATACACATATGTTAAATAAGATGAAAATTTATTTTTAACAATGAATAATTAAACCTTGCAAAAAAATATTTTATAAAAAAAACTAAATAAGGTGAAGGGTACTTTAGTAAACAAATATCTTATTCTTAGAAATTGTACTATGAATACTATTTTGAATATGCCAAATCAAACAAACAATAAAAACTACTCTTAGTATAATTTAACCCAGCATAACTAATCTCTTCATAACTTGCATCCAAACCAAACGACCTATTAAAGTATAGAACATCCTCTGAATCATAATATTTCCTCTCCAAAAACTCTGGGTGATTTAGCAAAAGGACACTTTGAAAGCTTAATTTACGAAATATGATCATTACATTTCTACATAATAATTTTGCATGTTTAGATAATAGTACTTTTTTTTGTAATACATAAAGGTTTATTAGTCTCTTCGTTTCAATTTAGTTGTCATGGTTAGGATGGGCACACCCCTTAAAAAGAATTAATAAGTAATGTAATTTGACTAAAATATTTCTAATAAATACTTCTTCGTTCATTATTAGATGCCAAAAAATTCCTAATTTGGTGTTCATTTTTACTTGTCATTTTAGAGAAACCAAAATAAGACAATTTTTTTTTAACCTATTTTACCCCTAATTTACTTACCAAGTTAGTTTTTTTGAAAATATTCAATGACCAAGTCATCTTTAGAGTACCTAGACACTTAAAAAATGGCATGACTCATTAACATACCCCAAATGAGCATTTCAATTAAGTTTATATGACAAAAAAAGTTTAAACAATTTCTATACTCTAAGAAATGGATAGAAATACAAAAAATATACTTGAAGCTTCAAAAAATATCAAAGTAAAGGACTCACTTATATTGGTTGAAGATTCAAAAATTATTGATATCAAAGATTTAGAAAAGAAAAATGAAGATCCAATTAAAGTAGTCGAAGATTCAACAAATGTTACACATGTTGCAACAGACGAAATTGATTTGAACAAATTTCCCGAAGATGGAGAAGAGAGACATTTGACAATCCAAAATTACAAAAAACATTTGGTAAAATGTTGAAAATATTACTTTCAAAATTTTACTAAGAGAAAATGAATTTCATGTGGACATGATAGTTTTGTTCATTCTTTGTTTCAATTAGCCAGTAAATCTGTCTTCTTTTGTTTGTTTCTTCATACAGTTAGTTAGACTAATACTCTTTACATTAATGTATGATTTACTTTTTTTTTTCTTTTGCACCGCGTTGCTTCCTTAAACTCAATGAATTCCTGATGTAGTTTTCATGATGATATAATCCAGTTAAAGAGATTCATATGATATGACTATTAAAAAGTAACTTGTTGAGATATTAACTGACTAGTTCAACAAAAAGTAACTCATTTTTTTCCCTCTAGCAAAATGCAATTGGAACTAGGTAGCGTTCATTTAGAACCAAGATTCAAGAGTTCACCATCATCTCTCAAATCTAAATAACATGAACTTTGACATAACAATTGTAATGATCTTACCAGTCATTTTTTAGTTTATCTGTGGAAATTACTCTTTTATCCTTTCGTAAGTTATTTTGGACCTATTTTGAACCATATGTGTAGATGGAACTGAGAACTTGTGTTTAAAAAATAAAAAAAATATGAATTTTAGCATTTTTCTAAGCCTAAGTTGTTGAAAAAGTGAGTTTTTATACCATTTGGAGTTTTAGGTGTCAAAATGGAGATCCGTCAATTCTATTAGTTTCAGAACGATGAATTTTGTTTAGAAGAAGTGATGGAATCGAATTTGGAGTTCGTATGTGAATTTTAGGTCGAAAGTTGCATAAATGAGTTGAAAACGGACTAAATTTGACTTTGGTCAACATTTGGAGTTTGAAAGCTCTAATGCAAATTTCGATGGTTCCATTGAGTCTGGAACGTCATTTCCGATAGGGTCGCATATTGGGTTCATTTTTATAGGGTTCGGGATGAGTTCGAGGGGGGGAGGGGGGGGTCAAAAAATATGTTTTGAAGGGTGTTGGTGCAAGTTGATCGCGATCAACGCGGATCAAAGCCCTTTGTCTTTTATTTTTATTGCCGAAAAATATCCCTTTCTTTCCATTTTGACTACTCCACCATTTTCTTCCATTTTTGAGTTCTAAAAGCTTGGAAGAACAATTTTGAGCAAGGTTTTTCGTGAATTTTCATTTGGGTAAGCTTCCTAAACAGAAAATCTTTAATTTTCTATATTTAAATTACTACATTGTTTCAACATCATGTAACTACTAGTTTCCTTACGAGTAATTGTTCTTGTTTATGCTATTTTTGAAGAAAAACATGAAATTTACTAAAATTTTCTACTATATTGAGGTCTTAGGTTGAGATACTACTTTTAATTGTTAAACCCTAAAGTTATTACGAAAATCTATGAATTTTCAATTCTTGCTTTAAACTCAAGAAAAGTATTAGCATAAATATTTTATGAACAGTGAAGCATGAAACCTATGATTTTAGATAGTTTTGAGAAAAGTTAAGAGAATGCTATGTTGGGCTAAGTCACAGAGAGAAGAAAAGTAACACCTAGAGCAAATTATATTCTTTTAAGTATGAGCAAATGATTTATACTTTTGGGAGTAATATTTTGCATCAATATGGGTAGGGAGTATAATAATTCAAACTCATAAACTATGTAGCCAACGTAGGATAGGATGGTACCAAGAGTACAACTCCTCATTGCCACTGAGATGACCCAGTTTTGGGATGAATCCACTCCCCTAGTTTTCGTCCCTAATTACCCTGGCAAAGTATGAGATGACTCTGGCAGCATGGGCAAGACGTTGTATCATCATGAGGCTCATAGTGATGGTTGTCGATTAGAGAAACTCCCCAAGCTAAAGTAAACTTATTCTTGCATGCGGAGTTTCAACATATATTTTTATTTTCAACATACACTTTATCTATTATTTTGCTATCCTATTTTGAGACATGTTTTAGCTACTTTAATTTTGAGTATAGTACCCTATCCTAAGTTCCCGATTTTGGCTATTTTACATGCTCGTACATTTCATGTACTGACGTCTTTTGGACGTGCATCGTTGTATGATGCAGATGCAAGTGACATAGTTCTTCAACAGATGCTCCGTTGAGGACCAACATTTCATTCAGCCGTTGGTGAGACCTCTTACCAGCCAAAGACTTTGAAGTCTTATTTCTATTTCAGTACTTATTTTCAGTTATGGTTACTGTGGGCCTGTCACGGTAGTTGTTTCAGATTATCTTAATTAGAGATTCCATAGACTGAATGACTTGAATTTCAATTCTTACTTTCAGTTATTGTTGGAATATTTTCTCTATTCAATTTGTTCATATTATTGCACTATCTCTAGCTCATTATGTCTAATCCTATCATTTATTATTTAAGTCTTTCGATGAGTAAAGTAGCCAGGCCAAGTGGTTTGCTTGGGATCAAAAATGGTTCTGGGTGCCAACCATGTCCAGAGTGTAAACTCGGGGCGTGATATTTTTTTACCGGTTCAACACACATTCTCTACAAAATACTTATAAAATTAGTTTTTAATCCTCATCATCGTCAAAATAAAAGTCTTGTCTGAATTCAATCTTTTTTGAATTACTACACCTGTGAAAACAAATCCTAGATTATCGATGGAGACGATGAAGTCACAATGAAAGTCTGAAACAATTTGCAATTCCAAGTCGCGTCGCAAGTCACAAATATATTCTTCAAATTTCTTTTTCCTTACAAATACAGTCTCAATTTTCTTTTTTCTTCCAACTGGACCTTTTTTTTTTAAAAAAAATAGAGAGAGAAAAGACGAATTGAGGAGCTCTCTTCTGAAGCTCGATGATATTTTAAGGATTTTTTTTTTTGAAAGGGAACCACCTAACTTGGAACCAGAATTACATGTGCAACGTAACTAACGTAGACATTTACCATTAGAACTAGTACAGACTTTCATTTCATCAACCCAAAAGCAAGAAGGATGCAGTGGTGCACCATTTGATTATTGTCTTTGCCAATGTTGTTGCACATGAGTTATTATTGTGTTACCAACAACATGTTTCTTGGTTAGCTGCTAATATTGTCGTATATGCATGATGTTATGTTATAAGTAAGAATTGTCATTGTTGGCACGATGGAGGGGAGAAAATTTCAAATGTAGTATGTAAAGTTAAAATCATTTTCATTATTAAGGTACGATCTGAAATCACATATTACTCGTGTAAAAATTATCACAAGTTATATGGCATATGAAAAGAAGCCCTTTTAACATAGGTTCTCTTATGCCAAAGTATATAAAATTACAATACTCTTTTCAATTAGTCCAAAAGTTTTTATGTTTCAAGTGACCATAAATATGTCTTCAGTTGAACTCTTAGAAGTTATATGCTATAGATGTCTAGAGCCTATGTTTTAGCTATCTGTATATATTCTTTAGTAGATTTGTAGGGGGCATGTACCAACTAATTATTAGTTATTCAGGTATGAACCTTTCGGTTAGCTTTGTCTCAATATATGTAGACAGAGCTTGATATATGTTTGTTGCTTATCAATTTACAGGTTTAATATGAATTGACAATTGCTCGTATGGATCCTTGATGTCTGCCCCTATCGAACTAAGAGCATGACCAAAATAATTTTTTAATTTTATACTAAAATCAATGTTAAATTTGGAGTCGAATGACACCAGAACAATTAAATGGCTAGAAGATCACAGATCAAGTAAATATTTTTTAAAAATAGACATTGTTATATTAAATACTAAGTTTGCAAAATTGAGGATTTTGGCACGTCTCATTCTATATTGAGGTGTGATAATTTAGAGCAATTTTAAAGATGAAGGCCGATGATATTCTTTAATTAAGTGGTGGTAAAAGCTATAATTTATGGTGGATTGATGACAAATAGATCAAAACAGAAATTTAAATATGAGATTATATTAATGAAGAAAATATTTAAGTAGATAGTTTGATAGTAGAGTATGATGAATTTTAACAATAGTGTTTAAATGGGCAGCAATGAAGTAGTGAGTTGTGAACACAGAGACCAAATAGAATGACCCTTTTTTTTTACAAAATTTTAATTTCAAGTTTCTACGTGACATGTTTAAAGTCACAAGATTAAAAAATATTTTGATACATTTAACATAATTTTAATTTAAAATTATAAAATTAAAAATTCTTTTTTTAAGTTATGTGCTAAATCAAACATTCATTCTTTTTTAAGCAAAAAGAGTAATAAATAAAAAATATGGCTACTCAAGTATTTCTTTTGAAATTATAATGGTGAATATATGGATGAACTAAAATTAACCTTTTGGCAAATTAGAGAGAAGCATTGAGGTATTGACTGTTCTGTATTGACGCGTGACCGTGCTTATGTTGGTGAAGCTTCAACATTGTTCCCGTATATATACAAATGAAAAAATAAACAAATCCAAAACATTCAGTCTTCGATTCTTGGCTTCTGTCTTTTCTCCAACACAATCGTCCATTCTATCGCTTTTTCTCTCTCCGTAATTTCGAGGTTCGCCATTTCTAATTACTTCTTTGATCTTTTTACTTTGTTATCTACCCTTACAATCGTGTGACCCTCAAATGGGTATTGTCTGAATTGAATTGGATATATCTGCGTTAAAGTTTTGTCCTTTGACTCAACAATGGTTTAATCTGAATTTAAATTACCCAATTCTTGGTTGCCTGTTTTCCTTATGATTGTGACCATTTAGCTTCTTCAGCTGATCATTTATTGTTTCTTGCTTTCTACGATTGTCTGAATGAACCCCTTGATGCCCGTTAAGCCAATCGGAGGGAAAAAGGGTATCTTTTCTCTAATCCCTGGATTTCTTTCTGAAGTTTTAGAAATCGTATCTACTTTTTGTCTTCCTCCTGTAGCCTTTCTTGTTTTAAGTTCTGATTGAATTTACGGTAGAAGCTCAGCAGTTCAGCCGAACCTAGTACTTTTGCTTGAACAGTATATTTGTTAAGAAATTCATTTATTATGTATACCGCTTCAATTAGGTGTTGTGCCGTGGCTTGATTCCTAAAGAAAGTAGTAATTTTTTTCTCTGAGTTTCACAATTGCATAAAAAGATATGACATTTAACTACTGCATTGTGCACTCCGAAGTTTGGAATGAAACGGTCCAAGTGGTGTTGCATGAATATTGAGGATTCATATTGCCAAAAGAGTTGTTTGGAGTTAAGGTGTGTGTCTCTTCGAAAACTGCAAGTTTGGAAGTATTATGTGTCTTCTAAAGTATATCATTGGTGTGTATCTCTTCAAGAGCTGCAACTTTGGAAGTATTATGTGTCTTCTAAAGCATATCATTGGTGTGTATCTCTTCAAGAGCTGCAACTGTGGAAGTATTGTGTGTCTTCTAAAGTAATATATTTGTCAGTATCACATCTTGCCGTGCATAGGTT
Organism: Solanum aculeatissimum; assembly: GCA_038996855.1. Taxonomy (NCBI): domain Eukaryota; kingdom Viridiplantae; phylum Streptophyta; class Magnoliopsida; order Solanales; family Solanaceae; genus Solanum; species Solanum aculeatissimum. Next base: position 11,829 of record JBCEWC010001982.1, read on the forward strand.
TATTGCTTGTTAGTGCATGTCGTAGTACTAGTTGTACACTTGTATTGTTTTTAGATCATCACATTATTTTACTGTTGTTATTGTCTCTTTCTTTCTTGTGGACTGTATACTGCTGCTATTATTAGCAATTCTGCTTTCTTCATTGTTTTCTTCTCCTTTTACCTGGATTTGATGCACTTGAGCCGCGGGTCTTTTGGAAACAGCTTCTCTACCTCTTTGAGGTAGTGGTAAGGTCTGCGTACACCCCACCCTCTCTCGACCCCACTTAGTGGGATTTTACTGAGTATGTTGTTGTTGTTGATAGTTTAATTGTCTTCGCTGTTACAGGTGTCGAACATCATACTTTTCTTTCTTAAGGCCTTGATCAGAAAGGGCATTCACTCATTCGGGGTTTCCTGAAGAGAGCGGGTGCCCAATTGGCTCGCTTCTTCATTTGCTTGCTGAAAGCCTTTTGTCAGTTCTATTTTGTTGCCTCAAGTTCCGATCCCCATAACTTTTTCTTCCACTACTGGGAAATAGAGCATTTTGGGGTTTGTCAATGACACTGGAAAAGGTTTTTGAGGTACCATCATAGGTTGAAGAGATATAATGGGTGCAGTTTGTTGCTGCTTGCGAGACGAATGTGAAGATTTTGCCAACCCAAACAGCTCAATGTATAGGAACTGTATATGTCTTCAAACTCTTGTTCAGAACTTCTTGCATGTGGTATGCTTTTCGATGACATTTTTGTATAATTACCTTATAGTTCCTTCTTTTTGAACACACTGCTGCTACACACAGTCATATATCAATCGGTAGTACCTTTCTAGTCCTTTTTCTCTGAATCATTAACTAGCATTTCCACCTGAAGTAATTAGGGGATTTCAAATTGAAGTTACTACCGTTGCTTTGTCATGGGACAATGTTCAGCGGTAAGAGGCGCTTGTTTTATGAACCAATAGCATCTGTAGTTTGGAGGTATAAAATGATACTTGAGTATTTAAAACAATGAGACTCAAACTCATTTTCTTCTTAGATCTGTTTAAATAGGAATGCCCATATTTGCAACGAGTAGTTAGTTAACTCTGCCGTTGCGTAGCACTCAGTTGTACTATTGTTGGCTGTTTCTTTCACTTGAAAAGTTAAGCTCTTTTCTTGCGTTGTACTAAATTACTTAAGACGTACTGTGTTTGCTAAAGAAATTGAAACAAGAGGAGGGACCGATTTCAGGCTCTGGAAAACAGTCTCATTGATCGCAAAAATTTCTACAATAAATTGGGTAGGTCACTAGTATAGTTCCCTAGCCATGATTCTGCTATTTGCTGGAATAATCTAGGATGAATCTCCCCGATGGTTAGAAATAGAAAGAGTAAATACGATTTTCAATACTTTGCTTATGTACAACTACAAAGTACCAAGCATTCTAATTGGATTAGATTAATATCAATGGATCCTTTATCAGCCATTCATTGAATGATAAATAACTACAAGTGACGGAGACAGACGATTTAAATAACGGAAAATCAAACGAAAATAGTATCGAGAATGACTGGAAAGGTGGAAACAAGACCAGGTTAGATTCCTTATGCTAGCGGATCTTGTCCATGGGATTCCTCCTTTGCATTGCAAATAGGTTTTCTCTGCCCTCTGACAGACGACGAAACAACTTTACTATTCCAGTAAGGATCACCAGTTTAAGTTAACTTTTCCTCAAATAATTCAAATACCCTTTAAAACATTTTTCCCAAAGTTGGTCAAACATTTTTAGTGAAATCGTTGGATAACCGCATGTTAGTAGACATTTCAAGTGATAATACCTTCTTGAAATGAAAATAGAAACCTCTTACCCGTTCCTTGGAAATTTGTAAAGACTTTTTGTTTGAGTCTTTTTAAATTATGTCTTCTTAATTTTTGTATATTTACTTAATTGTAGAAATACTTAGAGCATTTCAAGTGTTTTTTTTTCTTTTCAAAAGAGGTAAAATCATGACACATAATATTTGGAATCTCTGGTTTCGGTCGATGTCCAATAGTCTGGTGAAAAATAGTGGAGAGATGAAGTACACATTTTATGATTGATCAATTAAGGAACTAAATATTAAATCTTTTGAGAGTATCCAGTAGCTGAACTCATCTGCAGAATCTGTTTTGGTATATTTTTCACAAAATATTATCTTTGGGTGTAGTCTTGTATTTAGATCATGATCAGCTTCATATCAAGACCTTTTTCATTAACTTAATAGGAGCTGATAATAATTACTCTCCTTTATTTGCCATACAATTTACATATCTTCATTTTCTTATCTTGCAGTATGCATCACTTTTCCATAGAGGAGAAAGACATGTCATTCCTTCATCCGATCAAGGTGCAGCATCTTTGAGTTCTACAGCATCTCTTGATGACTCACTATCTGATATGTACCGTTCTCCGCCGAGACCCATGCCTTATGATGCTGATCCAAGATATTTCCGCTTGCTACAAGATGGACAAGTCTCAAGAAGGGAGAAAGGCTCAAGCCACTCACATGAGGAAACTGAACCACTACAAAGAAGTTTTGATGACCCTGAATCGTTAAGTGATGTAAATAAATGGAGTCAGCCCACATTTGAAAAAGGATCAAAAGAATACAATAAATCTTCTGTGGAATTCTCTACCGCTAAAATGACTTCTGGAGATGCTCATATCTATTATTATTCAGAAGATGAAGATGTCTGCCCAACATGTCTTGAAGGTAAATTTTTTATAGCCTTATGTTCTACTTCATTGGATGTAACAAAGTAGTCTATGCAAGCCGTCTGCAGAGAGCCCTATAGAAAGTCTTCTTCTATTCTCCTTGACCCTCTCTCTGGTAGCATAATTTAGACATTAGTTTATCAAGTGGACAATGGAAATTTAAACTACCCTAGTCACTGGTATAGTTTTTTGTTTTTTCCATCTAAAATCAATGGTGTAGTACCATAGTACCATTCGTTATGGGCTCAAGTGGTAAAGAATAAACACTCAACTGGTGAACAACAATATATGATAAATAGTTCTGGGGCAGTATATCATTCACATACTTTTTGGCTGACATTGGATGGTTTCTGGGCTTTGTTTAGCAAAGTTCAAGGTATCTTTGGATATTAATTTTCTTGATCCTGTAATCTTACCTTGTCAATTCAATAGTTGACCTTGGTCATTCTGTCTCTTTCAGAATATACAGAGGAAAACCCAAAAATAATAACAAAATGCTCTCACCATTTCCACCTGAGTTGTATATATGAGTGGATGGAAAGAAGTGACAGCTGTCCAGTTTGTGGCAAGGTAATTGTGATATCATTTATATTTTATGTGCCATCTCCCTCTTCTTCTTTTTTTTTAATGCTTGATTTGGTGTTATAGTTGAGCCTATTCTATATTTTCTGCTATGCTACACACAGGTCCGAGGCTTTCTGAGGGAACTGTCTGCATATTTGTATTTTTCTGCATTGTCCTCTCTGCCTTAGTGATAATGAAGTAGTTCCAACATATAGCTGTTATAGCCTGTCAATATAGACTCTAATCCCTTCATGAAGCTGCACAAATCCTCCCTACACTGCTTATCTTTAGAATATGGACCCATAATAAGGTCATTCCAGGAATCTTCTTGGTGTAAAGATTAAATTATATTCTTACAGATTAAAAAGAACATCTAAATTTCTTGGCTTTTGAAGTGCTGTCCATTATGGTGCCAATGTTAGTGGCTTGATATGCAGTCAAACATGTGGAATTGAGGATGTTTTTAAGTTTTGGGAATTTGTCTCTACAAGAAGTTGATCAGACCGATGAAGAATGATGCCAATAGCCAGAGCAACAAGAAATTAATGATTAATGAGAGATTATTGAAAGGGAGATGTCACATGCAACTTTCTTTGGGAAGTTGTTTGATTAAAAGTTCAGTGAGAAAACAAAAGATCTATTTCTTCTTATTAAGGGACTTGTCATTGGTAAGCATCAAGAAGATACTTAGAAGAGCATCAAGGACTAAAAGTTGTATAGGCTTGCCAAGGCGAGAGAGATGAGGGCCCATGATTTAGATCAAGTGAAGTGCCTCAGTGACATGAATGGAGAAATATTGGTAGAAGAGACATTCATTAAATAGAGATGGCAGACATGCTTTAATAAGCTCTTGAATGAAGAGGGAGACATGGATATTTTGCTTGGGGAATTGGAGCTTATACGAGATCCGTAGGAATTTTGGTATTGTAGGTGCATACAGTCTGCAGAGGTTAAGAAGGCAATTCAGAGGATGAGGAAGGGGAGAGCGACAGGGTCAAATGAGATCTCATTGGGATTTTGGAAGAACGTAGGCGAAGTAGGTTTGGAGTGGCTAACTGGGTTGTTTGATGTCATTTTTAAGACGGCTAGAATGCCAGAGGAGTGCATATGGAGTATAATGATTCCATTGTAAAAAAGGGTGATATTTAAATTACAACAACTATAGGGGTATTAAGCTACGATGCCATAGTGAGAGTTTGGGAGAGGGTGGTTGAGATGAGGATTAGAGGGGGGGGCGTCTATCTCTAGAATCAATCTGGATTCATGCCTGGGCTATCAACTATGGAAGTCATTCATCTTGTAAGGGGATTATTGGAACAATATAGTAATAAGAAGAGAGACTTAAATATGGTGTTCATTGACCTCAAATATGCATATGATAAAGTTCTCAGGGAGGTTATATGGAGATGTTTGGAGTCTAGAGGTGTACCTGTGGCTTATATTAGGGCCATTAAGGATATGTACGATAGAACCAAACTCCAGGAAGAACAATAGGGGTGACTTAGAATGCTTTCTAGTCATGATGGGGTTGTATTAGGGGTGAAAGATGAAGATAGCGGAGATAAGAATGCTTAGATGGATATGTGGGCATAGTAGGAACAATAAGATTCGGACCAAGGTTATAGAGACAAGGTTGGAGTGGTCGTCGTGACTCTGATAAGATGAGGAAAGCGATACTGAGATGGTCAGGGCATGTGAAAAGAAGGAGCACAGATATGAGGAGGTGTGAGATATTGACTATCATAGGTTTTATGAGTGGTAGAGGCAGGTCGAAGAAGAACTAGGGGAGGTGATTAGATGTAGCATTGCACATCTTCAACTTATTGAGGACATAATATTAGAAAGATTTGGAAGTCGAGGATAAGGGTAGAAGGATAAAACGTAGCCGAGCATTGTAGTATTAGTAGTATTTTATTCTCCTTATTTTTGCTATTACCTGGTGTTTCATTTGTTCTGTTTATATTGTTATGCTGCTGGATTTTTTTCTTTCTATTACTTTTGTTTTGAACCAGGGGTGTATTAGAAATAACTTTTCTATCCCACAAAAGCAGGGGTTAGGTTTATACATCCTACCCTCCTTAGACCCCACTTGTGGAATTTCATTGGGTGTGTTATTATTGTAAGCATCAAGAAGATGCCGAACAAAAGTTACATTACAGCTTGATGGTGTCTGCTCATCTACAAAACTAATCTATAGCTGGGAATCCAAATGATTTCACAGTAGATACAGGGGCCCAATTGAGCGAACTAAATAAATTCAGTCGGCATTTGGCTTTTTATGACGAGGAGTTGAGATCCCATCAAAATATCTAGGATATTTTTCATTCCAGATGCACCAACAAACAGAAGCAGGCACATTAACAAAATTTTTTTAATAGTTTTTCCTACTCTCCATGAACACCAGCTGTCATATGCTTCAAAAATAGAGAAAAACATACTTCATATATCAGCTGCTACCCTACAATGCAGACATAGATGCTTAACACTTTTCGATCCAGCTGGCACATGTAAAACCTATTCACTGTTTGTAACTCCTATCGAGATTGTCATGTGTGAAGTATGCTTCATAAAAGTTATCCAGCAAAAGCAGACACCTTAGTAGGCAGTTTAATTCTCCAAACCAATTCCAATGCGAATTTTCTATTAATTCCTTATTGGAGCATAATGTGCATATGCTTCCTTAGCACAAACTGTCTGATTGTTCGAAATTCCCTGTACCCTGTCTCTGAGTATTGATAGTAGTCCCCTCCAGGTTGGCATACAGTTCCATTAATGCATTCAATTCCCATTCTTGGAAATTCTCCTGAACTGAAAGTCGCTTGGGTTATTCTGCCAATATTGCTATGTATGCTCTATAGAGGAATCTGGATTAGATGCCAGTTGATAGGGAAGCGAAAATTCACTTTCCATAGCCAATGATCCCAACCACTTGTCCATCCAAAATTTTATTGTGCTCCATTCCTTACCTCGAGTTTCGAGTTAAGGTGAAACTCATCCCACAATTTTGAAATATGTTTCCAAGGACCTGTGCCATAGGGTAATCTGCTCTGCTTTGTGTACCAATTGTTCAACACTCCGTATTTTGCTTTGATCACTGCTTTCCACAACCCTAGATTTTCCATGTTGTACTTCGAATGCCATTTCATTAGCATACTTTTGTTATGTATTGCCAGAACTGTCATATCCAGAGCTCCATGCTCCTTTTGTGGGATGACTCTTGGCATTTGATCAGATGAAATTTGTGATTCAGGCCAGTGTTATCAAAATAAAAAAAACACAAAAAAGCTCCAAGGTATGTTGGGGCTTTAAGCACAAATAAAGCATGAACTTTAATGAAAAAAGCCGCAAATAGAGAAAAAAACAAATATATATGTTTAGTGTAAGACTAATAATTATAAGGACTAATATATATGTTGTTGTTGTTATGACAAGGAAACTTGCAACCGCTATCCTTTGGGTGCGCATAGGGTAAAACCCCCTGCTCCTACGTATGGACGACAAAATTGAATTTTTTTAAACAATAACGTGAAATATCAATTGTCTAATGTAGCCTCTTCAGAAAATGCTCATTGGCAAGGTAAAATATGGCTTAGTGCCTTGATGACGACACTAAAGTGCACATTAAGTGAGGCAAAGCTCTCAACATTTTTTGGGCCTCACTTCTGGGTTTAAGCATGCCTTTCACAACACTGATTCTGTCCATTTCCTTCTCCAAGAAATTCACATCTTAGCTGATCTAACTTCTTCTGTACTTTGGTATTGGAAAAGGGAACATGAAGTATGTTGGAATGCTGCCCACCACATATTAATGAGTGTTAATTTGCTCCCAAAAGATATGAACTGTATTTTTCCAGATGTCGATCTTCTCTCAAACTTCACTGTAGTCCAATTCCAGATTTCCTGTGACTTGCATTTGGCACCTGGTGGGAGGCCCAGATATGTTACTGGGAAGGAGCTCAGGTTGAAGCACGATATCTGAGATAGATCCTCCAGTTCAGGGACTACATTAACTGGGTATATGGTACTTCTTAACATGTTCATAATTAGTTTTAATCAGGCTTCAAAGATTATAAGTGTGAGACTCAAGTACGTTACTTGTAATCTTTCGGCTTTACACAATATGAGAGTGTCATCTGCATAGAACAGATGAGAAACCGTGACAGAATTCCCAGCATCATTTCTAACCTTAAAGCTTCCAACCAATGTAGTTGATCGGCTTTCTTAATCATTTTACTGAGCCCCTCCATAGCTAAAATAGGTAGGAATAAGGAGAGGGAATCTCCTTGCCTGTTACCTATTTGAAGAGAGAGAAAGCCTACATGTCCACCATTTCTTAGGACAGAGTATTTAACAGTGGAACACTGAATTTGGTCCACTTAAGCCATCCTTCTCCAAATCCCTTTTTCCTCAGAATAGAGAAAAGATATAACCAGTTCAGCTGATCAAAGCTCCAATGTCCTGAATAAAAGACCAGACTGTTCAGATTCCAACTTCCAATCCAAGACCTCATTAGCTAACAAGGCTGCATCAGTAATCTACCTTGATTTGGTAAATGCTTTAATGTCCTGAAACCAGTTTCTGTTTCACTCTAAAATTTTGAAGGCAATTTTATAAACACTATTGGCTTTTATCTCTCAACAGTCAACTCCACAACCCCTTTCCTCTTGGGATTTAGAGTTATGAATGATACATTGCATGATCTGACCATGTGTCTTGATTGATTTTTTTGGTAGTTAAACTGATTTTATTACCATTATGAGAATTACAAACTAAGAGGAAAAATAGTCTGGACAACTCCAGAACCGTAATCATAAAAAAAACTAGTGTTCTCTACCCCATTCCACTATTTAGTCTTGCCAATACAAGTTATATCTCGTGGTAATTAGATAGGATAGCCATCTAGCTTCTGCAGCTTCACAGCCAACCTTGCATCCATTCTCCCTCTGATATGGACCTTTTGGACAATTTTCTTGATTAGAACATTCCCTCTGATATGGGCCTTTTGGACAATTTTCTTGATTAGAACATCACAACTTCTATTCTTCTTCTGAAAGATCCTATGGTTCCTCTCCTGCCAGATGTAGTATGCACTAGCTGCTAGTGTGATCCTAAATATTTCAGTTTCTGGTAATTTTCCTTTGTAATTAACTTGTGTCCATCTTTGTTCCTCAGTTCACCCTGAAGCCTGCTTCTGGATAGTTTGCCACCTCAAGACCTTCTGCCATACCTGGCCTGAGTATGGACAGCTGAAGAACAAGTGTTCGATGTTCTCAGCCCCATCATCACACAAAACACACATGATGTTATCCACATTGGCCCATGCAAGTAATCTTTCCTTTGTTAGGAGTCTTCCATGTAAAGTTAAGTATAGCATAACAATCCATTTTGGGCAAGCCGGCAAGCAATGTTATTGCACAGCAGTTTTCTCCAAGTTACTTTTTGATATTCCCCTCTGAGCAATTGACACACTTAATTTTAAATACGTGGTTCTTGTCTTTTTCTTCCAGGCACTAATCCCAATGCAATTTTAAAATCATCTTTACTTCCCGAAACCCCTACCGGTGGTCAAAGGACCGCCGGAATCTTCTAGTTCTCTCCCTTTTCTTCCAATTATCTCCCTCCTCAGCTTCTTCCATCCTCTGCGACCCCACCCCGAAATACCCATCCCCAGAAAGCTCCCCACACGCTTTCACGTGCCTTTGTCTCCGTAGAGCTCGCAGTCACGCGTTGGTGCGTGGGACTTTTCTCTCTCCTCCGACCCGGCGCTGGCCATCGGAATCTCTGTTCCTATTCCCCAGTTCACCTTTTCGGCTTTCTGCCTTTATCTGAAGCAACTTTCTCCCTTCTGTATCACCAAATTCTCTCCTCCCAGAGTTGTCATGGGGGAGGGCATTATCATTTTCGCGGTAGGCTTTAAGTCATATGATATAACCAGGGTGGTTTCTAGGGCAGATACGTGGTATGAATGGGTAGAAAGAGGTTGTAGCATGATGACCAGGATGAGCATTAGCCAGAAGATGATGGAATGGCTGGTTTACGCTCTCAAAGAAGCGTCAAAAGGACAGGGGAACTCAGTTCACAGGTGGAAGTTCAAGGATCTTTTTTCAGAATTCTTCTGCTCAAGGAATTTCAACAAGTATGGCTGATACATCAGCATCATCAACATGCAGGCTAGGAGAAGATCAGTGATCATCATCTCGGAGTGGTCTCTAAATTTCGGATGGATGGATATTGCAAAGAAAATATCAGTTTTTATTAATGCTAAGGCTCAGAGAACTATTAATACAACCCACAGGGAAACAGGGATGGGTTTATTATATTCTGATACTGTCAGTAGTAAATGGACTACAAGAGATTTTAATGATGCCAAGATCCAACAGAAAGGCAATAAGCTGATTATTACAAATGCCATATCAAAAATCCAAAATGACACACTAGCTAAGAGTGTGGTTGGAAGTCTGCTGGAGGAGATCCCGATATCACATTGTCGGAGATTCACAGATGGGTTGGGAGTAGGGGTGACAATTGGGCAGGTTGGGTCAAATTTGAGCGGGTTATAATGGGTCAAGGCAACAAACGGGTCAAGACCCAACCCAAATTTACTTGGGTCATAATGGGTTGGGTCAAAACGGGTTGAGTAATGGGTTATAGAGCGGGTCAAGACCCAACCCGATCCAATTTTTACTAAGTTTTACTTATTTTATTTGTTATTTTTCAATATTTTGGTACGTAATTAAATTATATTTTTCTTTGTTTTGGCTAATATAAAATATATCAAATTAAAAAAAAAGTGTTTTAAAAATATTTTTGACAAGATCTCTATCGAGTTAATTCGTGTTGCATATCAACCCAATTTAAAATGGGTTGAGTTGAGCTAATAAATGGAACTTCAACGGTTTGGTTTAATTTTGCCACCCCTAGTTGGGAGTACCTAGAGACATCATCATGGCATCAATATATACGACTTGGGGAGCAATCGATTTTTATTCGAATTCCCCAATAAAACTATTGTAGAACACATCGTAAGAGGACAATGGTTTTGGAAAACCCACAAGATCAATCTCCAATGGTGGTCACCGACGTCAAACTCCACCCAGGAAAAGCTGGACCAGGTTTGGATCAGGGTAGTGGGTTTACCCCTCCCACTCTGGTCCCAAAAGGTTTTCCGTGAGATCGGTAATTTTTGTGGAGGTTGGATTTGTACTGAAGAAGAGACTGAGCTTCGTAATCACTTGAAGTGGGCAAGATTAAAGGTCAAAGGCGACGGTGATTCTGTCCCAAATTCAGTGCAGCTAGTTCATGAAGGTTTGAGGGTGATCTCTGATGAGAGAACTCCAGTTTTCCCTTTTAGGCTTTACAGAGGTGTCTGGACACATGGGCTCTTTGTACAACCAAGCAATTTTGAAACAATCAGTTGTACCTGCACGTGTGGCAGCACGTCAACAATTCTTCCTAAGAAACCTAAACATACAAAAATCGGGGTGGGGGGGGATTGGGTCCAGATTTGCTAGCCCAATTCATTTCACTTATTGAAAACTCCTTTTCTTAGCTAAATGATCCAATTGCTGCTGAGCTTGAAGCCATTTCTATTCCTTCCTCAGTTTGAAAGTGCAAAAAAACAAAAGGAACATAACTGGAAGGAAATCCAGTGGAGAAGGAGGATGATATGGAAGAGAATGTTGATAGAGAATCAATAGAAACATCGGACGAGTACCTAGTTCTTCCTGAGCCTCATCTACCTTTGGAAAACTATGGCATTCAAGGGCTTAATTCGCAAAGGGATGAAGAGAACAATTCTTTGACACCAATTGAAGATGCAGTTCTCTTAAACCAACATAGTCCAGAGGAAGAAGATGCTCCAGATTTTGATATACCAATCTGGATCCATCAGAACATCACAAAATTAGCTACAAATTTCGGAGTAGACATTAAAGGATGCAAAGAGGAAGCTACGAGGTTGTTCATGAAGATCAATAATTTGAGACAAATGACACTGATAAGGGGGAGAAGAATTTGACTTTAACTTCAGTAGTTAAAGGCTCAAAAGAACTTAAGAGCCTAGAATGTGGGAGTAATTTTAGAAGTAATGGTACTAGAAGCAGGGGGGTTACACAATAGCTATTGATAAATGGCAATCAAGATAGTTTCATGGAATGTGAGGGGCCTGAATCAGGCAAATAAGAGTTGTGTAATCAAGAGTCTAATCCATGGGTGGAAGGCTGATGTTTATTGCTTCCAAGAGACCAAAATTGAAGGGGAGGTGAGCAACATTGTTAAAGATTTGTGGGCAAACAGAGTGAAATTTTGTCAACTTGAAGCTAGTGGTACTAGAGGGGGCATCCTAATTCTTTGGGATGGGAAAGTTTGGACGGGATAGGTTAGCAGTGTGGGAGCATATTCTATATCCTGCAAGTTCACAGGTAAAGACTTCACCTGGGTACTTACTGGTATCTATGCTCCAAATAGCAGAGAAGAAAGAGAAGAAGTTTGGTGGGAAATCGGGTCAGCTAGAGGTCTGTTCAATGGCCCTTGGGTAGTTTGTGGGGACTTCAACATAGCTAGATTCCCCTTTGAGAAGAAAAATTGTTCAAGAAGCACAAAATCTATGATTGGTGTATCTGATTTCATTGAAGATATGAACTTGTTGGACCTTCCATTAGCAGGAAGAAGTTACACATGGAGGAAAGGGGATAAACTTGACGTTGTAAATAGGTTATACAGGTTTCTAGTGTCTGATGAGTGGTATGAAAGCTTCAGGAACATCAAGCAATCAACCCTGCAAAAGGTCACCTCTGATCACTCGCCAATTTTATTTCAATGCGGAAACTGGGATCCCGTGAGGTCCTATTTTAAATTCAAAAATTGGTGGCTGCAGACTGAGGGTTTCTTGGATAAAGTCAAAGAATGGTGGATGTCATTTGACTGTGAAGGAAGGCCAGATTTCATCCTAGCCTTTAAGCTGAAAGCACTTAAATACAAGTTGAGAGAGTGGAGTAAATCAGCCCAAGGAAACTTGGCTTTGCAGAAACAGAACATAACAAGTCAACTTGCCGAATTAGAGGAAGTCCAGGATCAAAGAGTTCTCAGTGAAGAGGAGATCTTCTCAAAAGCTGAACTCCTGTTAGAGTTTGAATATATAGCTAAATATGAGGAGATAGCGTGGAGACAGAGATCAAGGGTTAAGTGGCTGAAACAGGGTGACAGCAACACCCAATTTTTCCACATAACTGCCAATTTGCATAGAAGATACAATAATATTGATGAGCTAAATGTGGGCGGTGAAGTAGTCAGGAACACAGAAGACATAAAGAAGGAAATTGTAGCCTTCTATCAGAATTTATATTCTGAAACTGAAATGTGGAGACCCTCAAGTGTATGCAGGATGGGTCACAAAATTAATGCTGAAGACAATTTCATGCTTCAGAAGGAGTTTGAGGACCAAGAGATATGCGACAGTGTCAAGCTTTGTGCTAGGGACAAAGCTATGGCCTTCTATACCCACTGTTCGGAGGTCATTGGTAAAGATGTGATTGCTACCCTAAAGAACTTTCATGAGAGATGTGTATTTGAGAAAAGCTTCAATTCTACCTATGTGGCTTTAATTCCAAAAAAAAAGGGTGCTAAGGAACATACTGACCTTAAACCAATTAGCCTAATTGGTAGTGTGTACAAGATCATCTCCAAATTACTCACTGAGAGAATCAAAATGGTTATGCATAAGCTGGTGGGTCCCCAACAGTTGGCCTTCATAAAATGGAGACAAATAATGGATGCCACTCTTATGGAAAATGAATGTGTTGACACTAGAACTAGAAGTAGTGTTCCAGGTATCCTATGTAAGTTGGACATTCAAAAACTTATGACCACCTCAATTGGAAGTTCCTGCTACAATCTATTAAAAAGGGGGTTTTGGAGGTAGATGGCTGAGATGGATGAAGTTTTGCATCAGCACTGTGAAATTCTCAGTTTTTATAAATGGTTCTCCTACTGGTTTCTTCTCTTCACAGAGAGGTTTAAGACAAGGAGATCCTTTATCTCCGTTCCTTTTTATTATTGTTATGGAGGGGCTAAATGATATGTTGAAAATTGCTCAGGAAAAATTGTGGCGGAGCGGTTTTAGGATGTCCAGTAGAGTGGGGGCTGATTTGGAGATTACTCACTTACAATATGCAGATGACACTGTCGTCTTTTGTGTTGCAAACAGGAGCCAACTCAAGATTTTAAGGATAATTTTTTGTTCTTTTTGAAGCTATCTTGGGGCTTCATATCAATTGGAACAAGAGTTTCTTGGGTCCAGTAAACGAAGTTCCTGATTTACCCTCTCTGGCTAGGATTTTGGATGGAAGGATAGGAGACCTACCAACTATATATTTGGGGATGCCTTTGGGAGCCAAAAGCAAATCCATAAGCATCTGGAATGGGGTGATTGAAAAATGTGAGAAAAGGGTAGTGAACTGGAAGAGTCAGTACCTTTCTTTAGGAGGAAGATTAACACTCATCAACAGTGTTTGGGACTCTATGCCTACCTATACGATGTCTCTTTTCCCTATCCCTGATGGTGTCGTTGATAGACTAGATGCTCTGAGAAACTTTCTGTGAGAAGGAAATAGTGAAACCAGGATGTTCCAGTTGGTTAAGTGGAAAACTGTGATTGAGAGTAAACAAGCAAGAGTTGGGGGTAAGGAATTTAAAAATTCATAACCAGTGTCTTATGATGAAATGGTTGTGGAGATTCACCTCCGGTGAGCAATCACTGTGGAAAGATGTAATACAAGCCAAATACGAAATGGAGGATCACTAGATAACTAAAATGGTCACTGACACTTATGGATCAAGCCTCTGGAGAGCCATCAGGAACCTTTGGCCAAAGCTCAGAAGAAACAACAATATTAAATTAGGTGATGGTCAGAAGACCTCTTTTTGGGAAGATAGATGGATAGAACAAGGATCGTTAAAAGCTTTGTTCCTGGATATTTTCACCCTAAATCAACAGCAAAGGGCCGTTGTGGTAGAGATATGGTCAAGTCAAGGGTGGAATCTGAGATTTAGAAGATCTCTGAATGATTGGGAAATCCATAGGTTGGTGGAGTTTCACAAGGTCTTGGGGAAATTCAAAGGAACTACTCATGCACAGGATAGTTTGGGATGGCAAGATCACAATCAAGACAGTTTTAGTGTCAAAAGAGCTTATAAGAAGTTTAACCCTTGTAACAGTCAGAGGAATGGGTGGTCATGGAAGCTGATATGGAAAACTAAAATTCCATACGATGTGTCTTGTTTAACTTGGCTTCTTGCAAAGCAAGCAGTTTTGACTAAGGAAAACCTTATGAAGAGAAATATTCAATTGAGTCCCAGGTGCTTCCTCTGTGGTGAAGAAGTAGAGACTGTCACACATCTCTTTCTTCGTTGTAGGGTAACTAACATTTTGTGGAATATTTTCATCAATCTGAAGGGCATGATCTGGGTTATGCTGAGGAGAGTTACCCATACTTTGAGGATATGGAGTAGCTATGCAAGCATCACTGGGCATAAGGAGAGGTGGAAAATCATCCTGGCTTGCATTTGGTGGTCAGTGTGGAAAGAAAGAAATCTTAGATGCTTCCAAGACGAGAGTAATTCCATTCAGAAGATTAAGATGAACTGCTCAGTTTTGTTTCATTTTTGGTGTAAACAGGAGTACATGGAAGATCTAGAATCAGTTAAAGATGTTTTAGTTTCCTTGTAAATTTTGATATAAAGTTGAAGATCTTCCTGCTTCTTTCCACAATTGTAATTAGGAGCCTGTCATGGGTTGTAGCAGGTTCGGACTTTCGTTTTGGAATAGAATACAAGTTCTTACCTTCTTAAAAAAAATAAAAAATTGGATCTTTTTTAATTGAGAACTTCTCCATTTGCATTACTGTAGCTTCAGTTCAGCCTGCACCCTCAAGGTATTTATGTGTTCATAGGATCTTTCTCACCGTCCATGAGGCTTGAGTTGCTTGGATATTCCACACTGTGCCTTCTTTCCCATAGTACATGTGCACCCACTGCACCCATAGCCTTATCCTCCTCCTTGCTCAAATTCCACAAGAGCTTACAGATGGCCGCCTTTTTCCATTTCTGAATGCTCAATATGTTTAAGCCTCCTGTAGTCTGTGGTCTACATAGTTGATCCCGAGCAATCAATGCTTTCTTTGATATATCTACACCTCCTGTCCATAGAAAGCTTCGACGTAGCCCTTCAATGCATCTGATGACTTTCTTAGGCAGAATAAACACCTGCGACCGAACCACTTGAACAGAAAACAACACACTCTTGATTACTGAAATTGCTGAAGAGCAAACATAATATCATGTTTGATCACCACAAATGCTCTTTGGTAGAATGTCATGGTGTATCCATCAGGGTTCGGAGCTTTATTTGGAGCCTTTCTGTTATTGAGGCTCCAGACTCCTCAAAGGTCTTTCCAGCCACAATTTATCATCCTCTGGTGATTGATGTCACCTCATCCATCCTTGTTGCCCTCCAATTCTCATTTTATAACTCTAATAAGTACTCCCTCTGTCCCAATTTGTGTCATGCTTTCCTTTTTAGTGTTTCCAAAAAGAATGTCCCACTTATATAGAGAAATAAATTAACTTTAAACTTCTCATTTTAGCCCTAATGAGATGATTTATAGCCATACTGAAATCAACAACTTATTTTAGACTACACATTTCAAAAGTCTTTTTTTTCCTTCTCAAAGGAAAGTCTTTTCTTTCTTAAATTTCATGCCTATTCAAACACCCTCACACAAATTGGGACGGGGAGTATACTTTCTCTGAAATGAAGGTGTTGCGGTCTAAAGGTGTGATAAAGTAGTTGAGAAGATGAGAAGCTCACATGTTTTTGATGCACTTCCATCAAGGTTTGATACTGCCTCGATGTTACTGGTAAAGTTGACTAAATGGATTCAGGTATTCAATCAAACTACTTGTGAATGATGAAGAATGACAACTATTCTGGTTGTTTTCCTGACCGAATTTGGTGCAAACACTTGAGCTTCTGCTTGTTAGGACCGATAAGGCAGTCTAAATGGCTTTAGCCAATCAGTCCACCTTTTTAAAGGTACATTTCTGGGCCTGCGTCATGCTTATCCACAAATCTCTATAGCGCGGTTGTTGACAATGCATATGGAAATGTTCCCAGGGAAATTTTGTGACCGGATGTAGCGTGAAAGTGATTGGAAATTTCGGACTTTGTTGATTTTAATAGATTTTTCGAAAAGGCTATGGTGAGATTCATGAAAAGGTTTGGTAAATCTAGCTAATTTCCATCTCTTAGCTTATATCAAGGTTTTGCCCAACGGATGAGTGGTATTCGACACCTCTAATATAGAGAAAAGATAAAAAGAAATCTTTTTATTTAAATTTGAGAGGACCATTTGAAGGGGCCAGAGTATGTTTTATGGTGTCCACCAAGGTTTGACAGCATGCAATCTAAAAGATATGCCTTGGGACTCTCTCACTTCTGTTAATCCAAAAAAGATAAAACAATTAAGGGGTCTTCTATAAGACTGGACACTTCAATTGATGCTAATGTTGCTATAACACCACCTATGTGAAGACTGTTGAGTCTAATCCGACTGCTTCTCCTCCCTACTCCCTCCTTTATTTTTTTAAATCCATGCCCTATTCTTCAAGAGCTTTGCTGTCCTTTCTCTGCTATTGCTTTTCCTTGGCTCATGAATAGCAGAAGGTTCCTTTTTGCTGAGGTTTACTTATGCATGTTAGAACTCGATAATTCATATTATAGCCATGTCTGTAGAAGTTAAAGCTATCAATTTCAGTTGCAAGCAGACTGTGCTGCAATTTGGCACTCAAGAATCACAGATCTTTTAAAGTTTTTACAGTTCTTTACTCTGTGTGTGACAAATTTACAAAACATGTCCCTCTGTTAACTAGTAAATTTTGACGAGTTTGGATTAAAACAAGAATAGATAGAAAAAGAGCACCAGGAAACACCTGGAATGAGAAATAAAGAAGAAAAGGAAGTCAACTAGGAATTCAGGAGATTATATCGATTCGGATACTCTTAGTGTGCCATGCAGTTATTATATTAGTGATGCAATTGATGATTTTGGTGGAAATAATGTCTTTAGTCTCTCTTGGGCTTCATTTTTGCTTTACTTTTCGTATAAAATGTAAGGTGTAGATGAAGCTTTAGGAGGAGCACTGCATTCAAATATTTCTGTTTTTCTCTTTTGCCCATATAATAAACCTTGAGCTCTCCTAAGATCCTTCAGTTCTGTAATATGTTTAGGTGACAGTTACATGTTAACAGATAAATATATGTATACAGACATTGTTTTGAAAAACATTTCTCTAAAATTTCAAATTGGCCTCCTCCTTTTTGATTTGTAGGTGATGGCATTTGATGAGACAACTTAATCTTTGCTCAACAAGTTACAGTCCCAGAGGGGTGAAACCAGCAGTACTAAGGGATTATAAGATTAATTTGAAGTCTCTGTGAATACCATTTTGCCAAAATATATACTATATGTCATCGTGTACAGTAAATACAAAATAAGTATTAATTGTTAAACATATCCCTCATTAATGCTTGAGTTTCCATATTGTTATATGGTTTTCACTTTAATGTTGCAACCCCAGTTTGGTGGATTTTCATGATACAGTTATTGCTGCTGTTCACAGCTACATAGTTCAGACTTCAGAGATTCTTATCTTCTTATAAAATATGGTTTGGTGAAAGGTTTCCTCATTGATAGCCCACATTTCTTTCTGGAATTTAATTTACTAGAGAGAGATTGTTTTCTACTACATGGTTTGCTTACGCTTCACTCTCTTTAGATCTCACTTATGGGATCACACCAGGGTATGTTGTGGTTTATGGGGAATCGATTTTTTTAAAAATTATTTCAGGTCTCTGAAAGTTAAAAAGCATGTCATTTTAACATCACAAAAACTTTTTTTTGTTTTCCTACTCTGTCTGCATTGAGATTCCGGCTAAACTCAAATTGCGCACTGCAAAATTCATTAAGGGGTGATGCTCTCAACATAACTTTTTTCATACTCAGGCTCGAATTGATCAAAACTTCTAATTAAGAGTGGAGCAGTTCTGATATTGCATCACAGTCCAGTCTTGTTTATTTTTGAGCATTTAGATAAGTCAAATGATGATCGATTACAGCCAATAAGACCACGATTTGATATGATTGCTTTAGCAGAAGGTGTGAATAAAATTACGAAAATGATAAAATAAGTGACGATTGCTTTAAGGTAATTTAGTTGCGACTTGTATCGAACTCTATATGCGTTGTGCATAGATGTGCTCATGTGAAAGCTATGGTAATTGAAAATAAATTTAATATAGCAATCACAAATTTAGTAGTACGTACACAAATCTGAGGAATATCTCTCAAATTATCCTTAATATAGATATAGATATTTTTCACAAACCTTCACACAGAGAAAACATATCAGGGAAAAAAAATACTTTCAATCATAGCAAACACACTGGGTAGGAAGAAAATCTTGTTGAGCGCGTCACCCGAATGGGCCTTGCAATGCACTATCCGAATTTAGTGGAGCTCTAATACGAACTTCCGAGCACCGGATGGGAAAACACACACAGCTAATTAAGGCTGTTTGTTTAATAGCTCATGATCTGCTCCATAATGACCAAGTGGATGCAGGTTAATAGTGATTTTATATGTATATATACTCCTGTAGAGGGAAAGGATTTAACTTTTCAGACTTTGTTGTGGACATGGTTGAACATCCATGGAGGCATCAAGGTATTAGAAGCATGACGATTTTGACCTTCATCTGTTGCTTGAAAAGGACCCCTGAGATCCAAAATTTTGATAGTTTATTAGCTCAAAATAATAATTTAAATATAAGATAAGACTACTTAAAATATTAAATGGTCAATGCACCACAGACTATCCCATTTGTGTGCACGTGTTTGTCATGTGTATATTCAAGACATAATACATAAATATGTCAAAAGATAGAAAGCGACAAAGCCAAAACCGCTAATGTACAATCCATTGGATTGATATTGATTTTTAAAAAAAATCGATCTTATCAGTTGATTTTGACCCTTAATATTGATACATCTTTTAATATATTGTAAATGCTTATATATGAATATACCTTTTATATTTAAATATCAAAATATGCAAGGTTATTTATTTTCTCAACAACATAAAATTTGAATAAATATAAATTAATGTAAAATATTAAATACTCAAGATAGAAAAAGAGTAGGTACCCAATTGTTAGGTTAGGGAGTGAGGGAGATTGTAGCAAGAAACCCATGGTAGAGCTTTGGCCTGGATTCCTTTGCTCCCACTGCGGCTTTTGTTTCTTCTCATTTTCTTTCACCTGTTTAATTAACAATAAGTTTCTTGGGAACACAAAAGAAACACAACTCCTACCCCTCCGTCCAACAATACTCGTCCATTTTATAAAATTAATTTTATACTAAATTTCTAATTTATGCTTATCATTAATTATAGTCATTTTGCTATTATATTTTTCAAGACATTATATTTATTATATTTAAAGGGTGATTTAGTAAAATTACTTCTATCATTTATTACTTTTTATTCTCTATGTCAAGTCAATAGGGGACAAGTAAAGATGGACGGAGGGAGTAGTATATATTGGGCGCACCACGTCCAGAAATATGCTCTAAAATGGATGACCCAGTATTAATATCCAATAAGAAATTAATAAAAAGAAAAAAGCACATAGTATGTTATGTATTACCTTCTTGAAAATTAAGTTGTTTTGCTGTTGCAGTTCTTTTTCCTGCGATTAAAGACACAATAATATATAGTTTAATAAAAATAATTTGATCTACTTAGTTCATATTTTCACTTTTTTTTTGCTCATTTGGTGTCCGTATTGACGTTCGGCTATTTCGAATTCGAGGATTCATTTGGAAAAAATACTCCTTATCAAGGTTTTTTTTATACCCAGGCTCAAACCCGAGACTTGGTTAAGAAATTAAAGGAGCATTCCCATATATCTACTGCACCACATCCTTTGATAGTAGTCATATTTTCACATTATATCTACATAATATATACCGGAAGTGTCGCACTCAAAATTATGTAGAGTCGTCAATATGGGCTCGGTTTGGCCTAACCCGTGATTTAGCAAGATTGAGCTAAGATTTTTGGAATTCATTTAAAAAATGAGCTTTTTTAGCCCGACCCGAATAAGTTTGTTGATTTGTGGGGCTTTTGCAATATGGGTTGGGTCGGCCCGTGGGACAAATTAAAAAATAATTAAAAATAAAATAAAAATAAAATAGAGTATTAAAAATAATAAAAGTCCAAACTCAAAGTTCATTTAAAAATTTAAACTATTAAAATTTAGATACAAATTATGTTTTTATAATATGTAATAGTAATGTTAATACCATGTAATATTGTCTTATTGCTATTTATTTAAATATTTTTAAATTATAATTTAATTTAAAATTTTATAAAAAAAATATACTAGTAAAAATGTGGCTAACCCGACAAGGTCCACAACCCACGTATTGCTGGACTGAGCTAGTTATTTTCTGACCCACAAAAAAAAGGTCAACCTAATTTAGCTCGTCAAATTCCTAAGTCAGTATGAATTCGCCCGTATGGAGTGGGTCAGTCCGTATTTATAGCTCTAAAATTATGTGTGAATTTATGAGAAAAATACAAATGATTGAAAGATTAATTTTGACTATTTAAAACAAATGAGTGTACAATTTTTGGGTACATATAATTTATAAAACAAAAGACAATTAAAAGGAATTCAGTCATTTGTACGTTTTGAGAAATCGACTCATATTTCACTTTATCTATTGTGACAAGAAAGAAATATTGAATAAAGTGCAGTTATAATTAAATATAAAGTATTTATAGATTTTATAGGCTATTAAATTATTAGATTTTTTAACCTTTTTCTGCAGCTGGGAAATGGACTCGTGCATCAGTTGGTTCTGCAAAATCAAATTGTTAACTAATAGAAATTAAAGCCAAAAGAAACAAGAAATGGAGACATTGTAAATAATATGCTCGACCAATCAGATTTTAAAATTTAAATAAGTCTATCTTTGATCGTAAAAGTATTTTGAATTATTAATTATTGTGATTTATAGCATTCCTACTTTTTATGTAGTTTCAAAATACATAAATTTTACTTAAATTATTTAACTCTTAAAAAATAAAAAAAATATTACATAAATTGAGACAAAAGAAATATCGGGTACGTACTACGTACCTTCCTGGCTCGTATTCGCTTCAAAGCTCTATCGAGCTGTTGCTCTAAATCCTTAAATTCCCGCAGATTAAAGGCATCCAGATCTTCTCCCATAAAATTCCTGCAGTCATATTTCAATTTCAATTTAATTAATTATAGACAAGTTATAAATTAGACCTTTCCTTTTATGAAAAATTTCTATATTATCAAGTTTTTTTTAAATTTTTTTTATTATTATTATAGCAATTACTACATCTTATTTTTATTATTTCAATGCAACATTTTATGAAGGTGAATATAAAATATTGGTATTTGCATAAGTGTACAAAACATAAACTCTAATTTTATTTTTAGCACAAAAAATCCAACTATTTTATTTAAAACAAACCTAATCCAAAGAATATTGTATAACCCTACTTGACAACTTCTTTTGCAATCATATAGGAAAAATATAAAAATGTATTTATTTTTTTGAACAAACTTATATGAAAATAGTGTCCAACGATGATTATTCACCAGATTAAGTGAAGGTAAGTAGGTACCTTATATTTTTTTGCAGAAGTTCAACTCTTGCCATTAGCTGTGGATACTCCAGGGTCCAGTCCTATAAAAATTCATGAAATTATGCAGAAGGAAAAAAAAGGTACTAGACTATATAAATATTTTTTCAAATTTTTCGAGCAACGGTTAGAAAAAGGGTACTTTTAAGTAAAAAATGTAACGATAATAAAAATCAAGATAAAATTGATCCATTTTGAATAATTTAAAAATGTATTTGGCCCTTCTTCCTTTTTTTTTTCAAACCATATCAAGTTTCATCACTTCAAGAGCTCTTTAATTTTCTTATAGGTAATTGATTTGCTCACTGCTTTATAAATTTCTTTCTAGGTTGCTCTTATTTATTTCTAAATAAATTTGATAAATCCACTTAAACGATGGGGGGTGTTAATTAGATAGATAATTCAAAATGTGCATTGATATTAATCAAATTCAAACAGATGTAATAAGAGGGAGACATTTAACCTTTAATTACCTCCATAAATCCTTTATCTCTAGCAAATTCAAATAACTATACATTAATCCATAGTTAGTTGGGATTGATTTTATGAATTACTTCCTCCGTTCCATATTAATTTAATTTTTGGAGTGTTTTTTTTCATTGTTCAAAATAGTTGAATTGTTCAAAGATGAATGTTTGAAGTTTTTTTTCATATTTGTCCTTTCATTTATACTTGCAAAGCTATATTTATGATTTCATAGAGGATAATAATGAAAAATATAATTTAAATTATATTATTAAATACTTTCTTAATATGTATGTGTACACTGTATCACGAATTAAGTTAATATGTCATATTTGGTCATTAATTAATCCACCGCATCTCTCCTCATTTATGTTATTCGGAACCAACATTCGTTTTTCCAAAATAAAAACAAAACTGTACTAGTAGATCTTGCTTGTTAGTACATTTAAAGAAGTGCAATAATTAATCTACTATTTCCTCCGTCCATCTTTACTTGATCCCTATACTATTTTAGGATGTCTAATAACACTTGTTCAGTTTATAAAATCAAGAAATAATTTTACACTTAGTTCCTAATTTACCCTTGTCATTCATTATAGTTATTTCCTTATTACATTTTTCAATATATTGTATTAATTATATTCAAAAGGTGATTTGATAAAATTACTCCAATCATTTATTATATTTTAATCTGTGTACTAAGTCAATAGAGAGCAAGTAAAGATGGACAGAGAAAGTATAAATCTTGTATATGTACATTGTATATTAAATTGTTCGGGTCATCTCAGAGAGCTTAATTTCCTCAATTCACAATATTAAATGACTATAGGATAAATCAACTCTATAACCCATTAAAATATGGAAATTGAAGTAAAAAAAAACTTGCAGCCAAGATGAATTAGTGAATGGTCAAAAGGATGAAAAATTATAGTCGTTAAAATAATAAGAGATGTAAATGAATGAAATACCTTATAAGTTTGAGAGTCATTTGCATTCGTGCAGTTCCTCTCCGCATATGAGTAACTCTCGTATCTTTCCAATATCTTCTCCATTCTGTATATACAACAATGATGTAATGGTGGGACTGCTTCACTCTTAATCAAAGGTCTCAAATTCGAGCCTGCAACTTAGTTAGTAATTACCTGGATTGAGTGGAGTACTGAAAGAGCTTTCCATTTGGGGAGAAGAGAATGAGTGCCACGTCAGCATCACACAGCACGGAGATCTCGTTAGTCTTCTTCAACAAACCCCTTCGTCTCTTTGAGAAAGTCGCTTGTCTGCTTACTTTGTTCTCGATCCGCTTCAACTCAACCTTACCCCTACCCATCGACCGGATTTAGAGCAAGTTCTATACGTACAACACACTTGAAATTAACAACGTTCTAAGCAGTTTTTTATTTTAATTAACCGTAAATTCAATAATTTTATCTTGATATGTAACAAAGTTACTTGAAAACTCACCTTTTCTGAATTCGTGTATGCTAACAAAAGAAGAAACCCTAATATTCAAGGTTCTATACGTGTAGTAAGTTGATTATTCATTGTGTCAAGTGTGTGTATATATATGGAGAAGGTATATGTAGTGGTTATTTTAATTTAAGGGCTTTAGGGTGGGTTGGGGTAGCTGTTGTTCTTGGAAAAGATATATATAAAAAGAAAGTGTGTTGTTTGGAGGGACATGTGGTAACGACTAGTAATTGGAGAGGACTATTGTGAAGTGACTCTACTTGCACTACAAGAAAATTGGTCTTTAACGAGGAGAAATTTAGTCGCTAAAAGTATAAATCTGATCATTATTAATTAATAACGACCGGTAAAAATCCCATCGTCACCAATCGTTAAAAGCTTCGCCGTTAAAAGTTTATCAATCGGAGCTTTAACGACGACAAAAATTCGATCGTTATACCTCTTTTCAGCAACAAACAAAAAAAATCGGGGAAGGGCCCAGACCACAAAGATTTGCATTTCTGCTTGAGGATGTTACCAAGGTTTGAACCCGTGACCTTCTAGTCACAAAACAAAAACTTTACCAATTACTCCAAGGCTCCCTTTAATTCTAATTATTAAAACTTTAATTATAACTACAAATCAGATCAACAAAAGTGCATATATATTCACAAACATATAGAAAAATACGTGCATATATGAAAACACACAAATTAATTATATTCATATAAAATTTCATAGTTGACTATAAAAAATAATATTGCGTAACGTTACAAAATTATAGACATACAAATAGTATGATATTATATTTTTTTAACTCTTAGTAAAAGAAAATTTGAAATATTTTTAAACAATTTCTTAAATATGAAATGCATTCTTCCTGTATTTTAAAATTTTTCGTTGCTTATACTTCTTTACACTTTCTCTGAAGATGAGTTCTCCAAACTGCATGATCTGTTAAAAGACAAGTATAAAAATTTCATGTAAGGTTATATAACACTCCTAATAAGTTTTTTTTTTCCGCAAAATCAAAGATTAACCACAAGGAAATATAAAATTTATTTTTATTCTCACAACCAAAAAAAAAAAAGTTAGGTTTTCTAGTTCTAGACATGAAGTTGTTTGTTTTGTATTTTGCACCTTAAGTTATTGACTTTTTGCACATTACTTCATGGATAAAACCCTCAACTTCTTTTAGTTTCACTTTTTATACTAACGGTATTCACCTAATATAAATAATTCAA
>JBCEWC010001983.1:0-37056 GCA_038996855.1 Solanum aculeatissimum
CTTCAAATTCATATGAAAATTTCAAAGTTTAGTTCGGCAAGACTCACCCATGCATCAAAACTCAAGATAAACACATGAAATACTAGTTCTTCAAACTTTAATGGAGTAAATCATAGTTTCAAGAGTGAATTCACAATGAAGTAACCTAAAGTCTACAGGGAACCCCAAACGTCAAGAGAGTTTTGCAAAATCAAAAGAATCCATAACTAAGTAAAACGTAAAAATTCAAAATTTAAAGATTTGGGTTCTTGGGCTTCATGGATGGAAGAATCCATGAATTTAAATCTTACATACCTTATAGCCAACACTTGATTGGATAGAAAAGCAAGAATTGAACATTTTCTCTAAATTTTCATCGAAGCTTCAACAAGGTGATCAAGAGACTTGAGAGGATTTTATGAAGTCTTGAGAGTGTTTGAATGAATGTATACGGATTAGTATTCAGTTTTAGGGATTTAGGGGACCTTTGGGAACTTAAAAGAGGCCTAGGGATTAGTTAAATCACGAAAATATTCTTAATGAAATAGACTTTTTAATTGAAAGTAGAGTGTCATGGAGGAGCTACAGTGCCCGTGAACATGACTCACGGTCCGTACAACACACCATCAAATGACACTTAGCCAATTTTTCAACGTGAACTCTCGGCGGACTTTTTGGACCACTTGACGGGAGGACTCACAGGTCGTGTGGCTTCACACGGATCGTGTACTGGTCCGTGGAGCCACACTTTGCCCAAGAATCAACCCCCAGCTCAGGACAAGGTTCTACCCCACTCAACGGACCCTCATACGGGTCGTACCAAGGGTCACGGACCGTGGGGTGGACCATGAGTCAGGACTTGTATTTTGGGGTGGGTCCTAGACACCCCCAACTCAATGGACCGAGGAACGGACCTTCACACAGACCGTACAAGGGCTCACGGTCCGTGGTCCTTGCCTTGGACCATTTTCAGGTCCTATCTCCAATGTCTTCTGGATTTCAGGTAGTCTCACTAATTTGGCCATAGCTTCCTCATACGAACTCTGAATTGAGTGAAACTAGTTGAGTTGTGAAGCTAACTCAAAGAGATTCAATTTGATATGTATCATCCAACACGGTTAAACCCGCATCAAAAGTTATGATACTTCAAAGCTTACTGTCCAAACAACCTCTCTAGGCCACCAAATGATCCGTTTTGTGTTCGACCACCTAAACTCAACCCGTGTCTACCAAAACTTAACCATGACCAGTATACGATCATACAAGACCAACCATAAGGAGTTTTTAAAAAAATTTGGGTCATTACAGTGTGACTTGAACAATTGATTTAATATTCCTTGTAAGTAATTTTAACATAGATTGCATAATGATTCTTGTTCTAAACCTTGCAAGTTCAATAATCTAGACCCACAACTATGGCTATGGAAACTATGATATCTTAATTAAATAAGCAAAACTTAGGGTTTTATTGGGACTTGTATTGCATGTATTGTAATTTCTTTATTTAAAAGTCTTTCTTGATGAGTGTACGCATTGAGAATTTTCCCGTATTCATTACTTATTCGGGAGGAAATTAATGATTAGGAAAAGAATATTACAACGGGAGATAGAAGCAATCAACCTAAGTTTGAGTCACTTGAGCCCGAGAGGGAATGGTACACATAGGCTTAGGAATTAGCTTGTATCTAAAGAACTTGAGACCCGGAGGTGATAGTTCTATGAAATCCAAAGCGAGGGTTAGTGTTAAAAATATTTCAAGATCAGGAGGAGACGAATGGCATACTTCTAGGAAGGACTAGGAGGTGAACTAGAGGTTATCCAACTCGCTAGATTTTACATGCGATATAACGAACAATATACCCAATGTCAATTGTTTACTAGTTAAACATCATGGGGACGGCAACCCTAGTCATCGTCAATATTTCTAAGCCTTAGTTTATTTTGAATTTTTTCTCATATTTAGGAACTTAAATCAAAACCCCCTATTTTTACTTTTCTGTAGTTATTTATTTTCTAGAAACAGAACTAACGACTTAAGTAGCATAACAAGTAGAATTGCTTCTACCTATTCCCTGTGGGATCAACACCGACTCTAAGTTGGGTAAATAGACTACTAAACGATTGTCCATATTCTGTAACAGAAGTATATTTGAACGTTATCAAATATACCTTTTGGTTGCTCATGATTTCCTCTTTGTGTATCTATGTATTTATCTTGATTAGGTACTTGATTTGGATTAATCGATTGAGGTCGTCTTTAGGATTACTATACCTTTAGGTTGCTTTCAATTTTCCTTCTTGTGTCAATCTATCTATCAATTGAGGTATTTAGGTTTAATACACCTTTATCTTGCTTTTTATATCTATCAATTAAAGGTTTTACAATTTAATATATCCTTTAGTTGCCAATTTTTCTATCTTTACTTTCTTGTCTTTTGTTTTCGCATTTTGATATTGCATCAACTGCTATACACCTCAGACCAAGCAGGCTACTACTATTGGACCATATGCACTGGAGCTTGTTGTTGTCCCAAATCCAAGTTGTTGAAGTGGGTAGTCAGCATATTCTGCATGGCTAACACTTGGGCTTGTAGAGCTATCATAGAATCCACTTCCAACACACCTAGTTGCTTTTGTACCACAGGTCTGCTTGATCCACCATTCTATTCTGGATTACCTTGTGCAATACGATTCAACAAAGCATAAAGCTCATCTTAAGTCTTTTCCAAAGCCTGTCCACCAATAGTAAAATCTTGATATTGGATTCCAACCCTTTAATGAAGGTATGGACCAATACCGCGTTAGCTTGGTGGTGGTGAGAGCAGTTCAAAAGCAATGATTTGAGCCTATCCCAAGCTTGGTACAAGTTCTCTACTAAATTTTGTTTGAAACTTGGGATTTCACTCCGAAGCTTAGTTATCTTCCCAGATGGGAAAAATCTTATCAAGAACTTCCTAGCCAGTCCCAAGAAGTAATAGAATTAGGTGGCTCAAACTGCAACCACCTTCTTGCTTCCCCAAGTACTGAGAAGGGGAATAAAGTTAACCTCACATAATCTGAAGACAGCCCATGAAGAATGTAGATGCTGTTGATCTCCAAAAAGTTCTGAAGATGAACTTAGGGATCTTCATGTGACAATCACATGAACTGATTGGTAGAGTGAAAAAGTTGCACCATATTCTTCTTGAGTTCAAATCTACCACCAAGGTGGTTTCAGAATGTTATTGGTAACATTAGTAGCCTATGGGATTTCCAGATCTCAAACTAGTCTAGCCGCCATTAGTTCAGGAATATGGTCAATCACTGGTTCTACCCTCTCCTTATCGTCTTCCTGCTCTTCTTGTTCGGTGAGGGAAATAGGTGGGATTTAATATAGTAGTCCTGCCCTCCTCCTACTTTGTTGAAAATAAGGCTCTGGTTCCACCAATAGATCAGACTAAATTCCTGCAACAAAAACATGGCTAAGATCAAGTGTGGTCAACACTACAAAATAAATTCACTTCTAAAAAATAACCAATTGCCAACTTAAAGTCCGTGGCAACAACGCCAAAAACTTGTTGCTTTCCTAGAGCACGCAAATGTACACGATCTACTTAAGTAATATAGTGATTCTTAGAGAGCCAGGATATCGAACCCAAGGACTTTAGTTAACTTTCAATTATTTATCAAAAGAAGAATTATGCAATGTGTGTTGTGAAAGAAAAGATGATGATTATTTATTTCTACTAAATTATTAAAAATTAAACTAACTAACTACGATCAATTACTTTGTTGAGGTTTTATCAAATTAAACGAGATTCCAGGACTATAACCGTTTCGACATATGCTCTAGCCTCAATTCCTATGATTATTCTGAGTCTTCTAATTATTGATTTATAGGGTTTAATTTACCAAGCATAGTTTTCTAATTTGTACTTGCCTATTCTTATTGACAGCCTAACGACACGTTGAGCAGGGATAAACATGATCACTAAAAATGCGTTAAATCTATCTTCCTATTTTACTAACCAAGCAAGGTGTATGGGTAGGTGTCACAAGTCTCCCATACATGAATCATCCTAGTTTCCTAGAATAAACAAGCTCTCTATACCATGTGTTCTATCCCATCAACATCTTTTGAATCCAAGGTAGACAACAAGTATATTTCACGATTGGCCAAACTATGAAATATAGATGAAAGAAAAATAGTCTCAAATCAACGAAACTATAAATGACTATGCAATATAGTTATAGAAAGTATATACTGTTATACAATATATATTATTTATACATGAGTTATATACTAAATATATATTATGATACATAAATATACACTGACTATACATGTCTATACAATGAGGGTCGAATGCCCAAAATTGTAACAAATAGCCAAAGGTTAGCCGGATGGCTACTTTTCGTAATTAAAAAAAGTGAATTATTTTTTGTGTAAATAATTTTTCTCAGTGACTGGTGGGTGTAATTATCCCTATATAAATTAGCTTATATAATTAATTTATATTGAAATTGATTCAAATAAATTAATTCTAATTCTAATTTAATTTAAAAATAAAAACATAGAGTAATAATTAATATTTTATAATATATAACATTTAAAGGGTATTTCAGACATTTAGATTTAAAAAGTATTTAACAACACTTATGTACCAAACACATTAATAATCAGCTTAAAAACTTGTATTCAAACACGTAACTGCTTATTTTTAAAATAAGTTTGAGCATTTTAAAAAGTGTTTCAAAGACACTTTCTTTCTACCAATCCAAATGATATCGGTCTCACAAACAAAAAACATAAGTAAAAAAATTAAAAATTATATAAATGACATATTGTTTAATGAAAATTTCAATAAATCTCACTTCTTTGACAAATTACTAAAAATACCAACTTTTTTAAAAGCGAAAGATGCATATAATTGTCGCTTGATACGTAGATAAAGAGTGTTGGACATTTAATTTTGTTGCGTTAAATAAGAAAAACTAACTGACTCTTAAATTGTGGTTCCCTAATTAGCGTTATAACATTCTAGTAGGTATAATCAGTCTCAACAACTTTGTAACAATCTGGTAAATTCAAAATTCAAAAACATTGAATCATCTATTTGAATTGGCATATCATTTTTTTACCACAAACTAAAGAGAAAAAAATTGATCGAATATGAATATTTTAATCTTGATTCTCCATTCTAGAAGTTGAAAATTTGATGTATTATACGATCGATATAAAGTTGATGAAATTGTTGTTGGAGATAATATCTCCTTTGTTAACCTCAAAACGACAATTGCAGTTGAGTTAGGGATTGATGAACAAAGGAAAAAATGGTGATTTGGAAAGTTGTTGAAGGCAATTCATTGTTGATTACAATTCGCAATGACATGGGTGTGAAGTTGTATGTTGAAATCAAGAAAAAGAAACTTATTTTTACAATGTACTCATTATGCGTAGATAAAAGTGATTTAATGCTTGTTGACACTTCTTCATTCAATGCATCATCAGGCATGGTCGAATCGAATTGTGTTATTTCTTGTTATGTGTCTTAATTGAAAATATCAAATGTGATTAGTGATTCAAGAAACATTTATGTGAAGGTTAAACAATTGTATAAAGATAAAGCCACATTAGTTGATGTGATGGGAAAATATAAGGTGGAGAAGGGATTCAATTTCAGAGTGAAAAGATCTGATAGGAAAAGGTATTAAAGTATCAATTTTTTTTAAGAATTTGATATTAATGTATCAAATGAGGTAGAGAAGGGATTCAACCTCATCAAACAGGTATGTGTTATTTATTAAATTTGTATTAATATATCAAAAACAATTTAGGAATGTTGCAGTTATGTATTAAAATATTTCTCTTATGATTGTGCTTGGATGGAGTATGAAGTCATCATGCCCGAAAAATACTGAAGTTTTCAAAATATGATACTTCAATGATACACATACTTGTATGATGAGGGAAAGGATATTCAACAAAGTTGAGGCTACGCTATCATTTGTTAGCGGTGTCACAACTCTAAAATTGGTTAATCACAAAAGAAGTCACACACTAAACAATATAATCGATGATATTAAAGTTGCATATGGAGTTGACATTACGTATTAAAAAGTGTGTTGCATGAAGGAACGTGCATTAAATATGTTAAAGGGTAAGCCAACAAATGGATATAGATAGTTTCCCAGATACATACACATGCTAAATAGTGTATATCCAAATTCATATGTAAGAATGCTCAAGTCACCTGTGAATGAGTTTATGTATCTATTCATTGAATTACACCCACTTATGAGGGGGTTTCAATTCTGCAGACCAGTTGTTGTTGTTGATGGTGCTCATCTTAGTGGAGCTTATAAAGGAAAATTTGTATCAACTAGTACACTCGATGGTGCAGGTATTACAAAAAATTCATAAATTATTAATTATTGTATAATGTAGAGTGATACTTTCAGTATCTTGTGGGAAAAAATTAAAAATATTTTACGTCATGAAAATTATATGTAGGGTGCATATTTCCATTAGCGTATGGAATTGTTGATAAGAGGAATGATTGTTCATGGTCTTGGTTCTTTCAACAGTTCAACAATTCATTTGGTGAGAGAAAAATATGTTTTGTATCATATCAGAATGAAAGTATAATCAAGAGTGTGAGTCTTATTTTTGCAAATATCCCACATTATGCATACATTTGGCAGAATATTTGCATCAACTACAAGAAAAGCAAGAATATGTTAAGTGACAAGTTCTATGCAATGGCTAAGTGTTATCGGATAGCAAATTTCAATAGAATAATGACAAAGATACATTGCGTAGAAAATTTGAGAAAATTCTACTTGATAATACGTCAAAGTGTTCCATGATGAAGGTATGTACCTGATTCATACCTTAACAATATAATTTATATGTATATTTAATAGAAAACAAACACAATGTAATATAAACTATGTAAAATATTACATATCTAATAATATTAATTGAATCATTGGATAAACAACACAAGATAAATGTAAACATCCAGTTGTAAGTATATAATGCTCCTCAGTTTAAGAGCCTAAGAGTGCAAAACGTTTACCTGAAAAATGACCTGTAGTCAAGTTTACGAGGGTGTCTTATGGCCCATAGATGGATATACGGTTCGTAGGTTCAATCCTTAAACATGAATTCCAGGAAAGAAAAAAAGTTTTCAAGTGTGGGATAACTTACGGGCCCATAAACGACTCGTAGAAAGATCAATGGCCGATAGAAAGGGTCGTGAGTGAGACTATAAGACATGAAGGAAATTTGAAGTTTCTGAAAAGTGATATATGTGTTATTAGCATGACCTATTAAACAAGGTATGACCCATAGTATCCCTTCATGGAATGGGTCCAAGAAAATGATAAAAAAGTGTTTAAGTGTGAAAGGACTCTATGAGTCCAACCATGACTCGTAAGTCCATGCACAACCCATGAGAAGGTTTCATGGTTTTAAGTTCAACAAATCAATTTCAGAAATTTTGAAAAGGCTACCAGCACGAGCAGGACCTACGGTCCGTGATTCATTGCACAACCCATAAATGGGCTTTTGTAGGTTGAAATTTGACAGTTTTATCATTTGCGTCATTTCTATTCCTAAACTATGTCATTTTGGGATTAAAAAAAAGAGGGCCCAGATCAAACCTTAAATCCCAAAGACCACCCCTAATTCTCTCATTCTTTCAATTTCCAAATCCTCTTGAGTCATTCCTCCTCCAAGAACAACCTAAGGCAAAGTAGGGTTTCCAAGAATCTTTCCAAGACTTCGAGATTCATTCTCCCCATGGTTCCTAAGGTATGTGAGTTGATTTATGGGTATCCTTCCACCCATAAAGTTCTTCATTAAGTATTTTTCTTTTTCTTTAAGTTCCATAAGATACTATGCATGCTTATGATGATTTCATGTTATTTTATGTTGTTAAATGATATTAATGATGTCTTATTATATTTTACCAAGTATATGTATGCTTTTTAAGCTATTAATGATGAGTTTTGTATATGATATGAAGTGGGTTGTTTTATATGTTTCCAAAAGAGTGTATTTTCATGACATTTGTGATTTACGATTATTCCATTATAAAAGTCAAGTCCACCTGGTTTACGAGTAAAGTTTTAAATGATTTATGAAGATGATTAGGGCATTAAAGAAGATTTTTAAAGTTAAACTTGTCAAAGATATAAGCATGTTGACAATTGCCCTAAAAATGTTTAAGATAGGTCCCCAAAGTGAAAGGACAATACTTATTTGGTGGTTCTTAAGTTTGAGCTACTCTCATGATTTGCTACTTATGATTCTAAGTTATGTTTTGAAGATACTATAGGATGATCTAGTACCGAGTGGACTGAGGCATGACCCCTTTAAAAATAAATCTCATTTTCCCTAACTATGTGCCACCATAGGAGCCTTATAGGCTAGACTAGTGGATTCACGTAAGCCATAATGTTCCGTAAAGATGCAATTGCAAAGTACCCAAAGTTTTGGACATCTATCTTGGAAAGTAGATTCCCCTTCTCCCAATGGAATGAGTTCATCGGTCATTTCCCAATGGAAGGAGTTCATTGGATTCCATGTAGTAGATCACATGATCTTATATATCGGTTAAGGTCTTCTCCCACAAGTTCATAACTTTGTGATATGATTTCATTACTTATGTGTTCTCATGCATTTTCTCTCATTCAAAATTGAGCCATGTGCTTTATTCATACATGAGTTTACACTAATCCTATCTACTATATATATATATATTTTACTTATGAATGATGGCATTACAATTTCATGTATTGCATTGCGTTTCACATACTAAGAACATTCCAAAAGTACTAACACATATTTTGCCTACATGATTTAACCATGTAGGGATAGGCACTCCTCCACCGGCTTGTGATTAGTTTTTGGCGTTCAAGACCAGTATCTTATTGTGGTGATCCCTTAGTTCAGGACTCCATATCTTTTTCCTTCTAGCATGTATTTATTTTGAGATGATATATTTATGGCCCTTTTGAGGCTTTCACTGTTCTCATTCCATGAGAGGGTACATTGGACATGGTCGGCACCCAGAGACTATTGCTAGTCCCTAACCGAACCATGATACGCCCAAACTCACCCAACTAGTAATGTAATTCTTATTTCCAGAGTAATAATGCAAAATAAAAATGGGGATTGTTTGTAACAAGATTTTAAACTAAGTAACTATTGTATTCTACAAATTGCTATCTATTATGACTACTTGGTTTCAACAACGGTTTACTAGACTAGGTTTATGGTTCCCATGACACCGATTTCAATACACAAACGTTAAGGTTTTTGTGGTAAAGATCTAACATACAGAGTAAGCAATTCTTAGTTAAACCTAATTCACCTTCCAGTCCTTCTT
Organism: Solanum aculeatissimum; assembly: GCA_038996855.1. Lineage (NCBI taxonomy): Eukaryota > Viridiplantae > Streptophyta > Magnoliopsida > Solanales > Solanaceae > Solanum > Solanum aculeatissimum. The sequence continues at coordinate 9,357 of JBCEWC010001983.1, forward strand.
AGGTGCATGTCATCTCTCACCTTCCGGTCTCAGGCTGTTTTAATTATAGTACTTACTTTTCACTCCAGGATACTCTCACCTTCCGGTCTCAAATACTTAGACTAGGTTAAAAACTCCGAATTCTGCCCCAAGACTCCTTTCCTAATCACTACTCCCCTCTCGGGCAAGCAAGGAATATAGGGTTACCTGAATGCATCGACTCATTTAGGTTTTAATTCAATTGAAGATATCTTGTGGTGTATGTTGTGATTACTATCAACATTATCCCTAAATTTGCCTATTTTCTTCGGTGATCATAGTTCCCATAACCCTAGTTATGGGTTTATCCTAACATATTTGTCAAACAAGATTTGAAACAAGATGAAGAAGACATGATATACACTTACAGTTGGGAAAATCAATGGAATCACAAATCCTAATCGTAATTCAATGAACCAATTGCAGCAAAAAGTTACAAAAGTAATATGTCAAGTCTCAAAGTTTCTTGCTCGTGACCTAGCAGTCATAATAATAATAAAAACGACCTAATAAAAGTGTATTTATATGATTTAAAATAAATCCTAGACAAAATAGGAAAATTGGACTTCGGCACACGAAACTGACAACTACACGGACCGTCTACCGTTAAACGGTCCATGTCACCTTTCGTCTGGGCACACTTAGACTTCTGGGCTTCAGTCGTCCAACCATCAGCTCACTGTGATGTTTAACGATCACCAGTAACGAATCGTGTAACGTTACTCGGCCCGTCAACTGGTCCGTCTGAATTGCCTTAACTTTTTTCTCACTCGTACATTCTGGCTCAGGTTCTGTGATGTAACGAACCAGTAAATGGTCCGTTAGTCTTCCAACGTTCCGTCACATATTCCGTGTAATCTCACTTAGCCTCAAATCTTTGCAACTCTCACGGTCAACATTCTGTTATACTTGACGAGCTGGTGCACGACCCGTTAGCATGTACACGGGCCGTCATTCCTTCCGTGTTTAAAGACTTGTATTATTTTCTCTCAGTCATCCTCAGCTTCTCTCTGTCACCTTCCATGGTCCAGTACATGGCTCGTTAACATGTACACGGGCTGTTTCTCCTCTCGTGTAGTTAGACTTTGCCTATTTTTGCTTCCTTTCCACACTGACCCTCTCTGTCACCTTCCACAGTCAGTCCCACGGCCAGTTAAAGGGTACACGGTCCGTGAGCCTGACCATTTAGGGCACAGTTTGCTCCATTTTGTTCTTTTTCGTGCCTTGTCCGATTTTCCTACAAAATAAATTATACAAACATTAAACGCAACAATTTGCTTGAGAATTTGCAAAGATTTCATCTAGAAAAGTGTCAAATGATGAGCATTTTTGTGATTCATCAAACCACTTGGCCTCATCACATTCATTCAATTATAAACATATATATATATATATCAGCGGAAGACTAGAGATGGTAAAAGGTGGACATCTCTCAATCTTATATAATCATATCAAGATAATCAACAAGACTAGTATGAAAGAAACAATCCCAAAATAAATATCAAAATCAAACCAATCATAACTCAACAATCTAGTATATGAAGCTTCTATCTAAACTATCTAGATGATACCACGACGGGTCATGGCTACCACAATAAAAGGAAATAAGATACTAGACTCAAGCTACATGACAATGTGAATTTGCATCCTCCGGAAGTAGGGGAGGACTCACAAAATAAACTGACTGTAATATCTCCTCAACGGTGCGCCTGTTGATGATCTCTAGTACCTGTCTTTGCATCATAAAAATGATGCAGTCTAAATGGACGTCAACAAGTATGTAAAATGGATGAATGAAACAGGCATCAAGGTAGAATACTATCAACTCAGATAACTCAAAATTAAGAGATAAGAGACTCAATCAGAATGTCGAATGTCTATACAAAATAAGAATAAAGAGTAGACAATGACCCATCACAACCATCCAATCCAATCAAATCCAATTAGAGTACTATCAGTATAGAACTTATATGGGATTTTCTCTTATCCAATAACAATAACCTATAAACCAGTGATCGTACAACAATCCCATTGACGTTGCCACAATCATTCAATACCTTGCCGGGGTAAGAACAAATCGAATCCATAATGGATCTGGCAATCGGGTCCTCTATTATTTCAGGGACACCTTATCATGAGGAAATATTTGCCTTAACGATTCAATCTTCTCCTATGTTTGGTGACGTAGTTAATGAGTTCGAGTTGGACTTACTCTCACTCAATTTAGTTCTATATACTTCTCCCAAGACTTAATGCTCATAAATAATCAAACCCAATCAATCCAAATCAGTGAGCCTCATAAGGACTCGTATCAATCCATCAATTCTATTACAATTAAGCCTGTAGGCCTATCAACCATATAATCCATCCTCAATCACATCTTTTTTTAATAATTCGACCAAATAAATCCTATCAGTCTCTCAAGAATGAAATAGACAATCATGTAAGAGGACTTTCAACTTAGACCAATCTCTTTGAGTTCAATCAGGAAGACTCTTAGGACCATCAATTTTTATCAACCTACTATCATGCTCACATCACAATCATAATCATGTTATCAATGCTCTAAACTCAATTCCTAGGTTTACTCATGCAATCTTTTATGAAATAACATATAGGGTTTATGAAATAATTTATTCAAAGTATTTAATCAGAAAAATCAAATTTATGATCATATGAAAATATATAGAATATGTGTAATTTTGCAAGAAAACATGCAAAAGGACTCAATACTCTCATCTAACAATCTATATCAATCAAGGGGAACATAGAAGAACAATTTCATGCTTTAGGTTAGTCTTACATACCTGGTATGAAGTTTGAGAATCAACTTAGCAAGAAATTAGCCTCAATCCTCTGAACCCAAGCTTTTTCTCCTCTTCTTCGCTCAAAGTCTTAGTTTTTGCGTATCGGACCTTAGAGTGGGTTTAGAAACCCTTTCTAGATTAAAAATAACCTATATTGGTTGTGGATTAAGTTTAGGAGGGGTGAGAAAATGTCTAGAATACCCCTTAAAAGATTTAGAATTCTGAACTTTGATGGAATAGGTTAGGGACTAGGTCTCGTCGCGTACCTGTACATTCTTTTCCAAAACAATTCTTATCAATTTTTCAATTTCGTAGAAAATATTAGAATCAACATTAAGTGCAAATCTGAGACAAGTCCACGACTCAAAAATGTCGCGCACTTTTATGGAAATGCATTTTCGCTTTGAAAAATTATCTTTTGATCCATTTGCTCTAAAAATCAACTAGGACCATTTTCCCATACAATTTTTCATGTTGATTGCATTTCTGGCCTCATATTTGTCAAAAGAATTTGGAAAGATGTGTTTTCTCATCTAGGGGTATCTTGGTAATTTTACTAGGTGTAATATTATCTCCCGTTTGGGATCATTCATCCTCAAATAAATAGTAAAGATGGACTCGAGGCATGAATAACAATCAAGACTCCTCTGAAGAATCAATGAACAAATCAAACTATCAACAATCTGGACAATCACTATTCAGACTCAAGAATAGAAAAATCAACTTAAGCTAAGGGTGGGATATTACCTTAAACGTTCTCATTATTGGGTACAAATAGATGTGGGTATTTGGTCTTCATATCCTCCTCATATTCCCACGTGGCTTCCTCAGCAAATTGATTTCTCTATAGGACTTTGACTGAGGCTATATATTTGGTTCTTAATTTGGAAACCTGACGATCAAGGATCTAGACTAGAACCTCTTCATAGGATAAGCTATCTTTCGCTCTAATACTATCAATGGGGATTATCAATGAAGGATCCCCTAAACACTTCTTCAGCATCGAGACATAAAAAACCAGATAAATCGTAGCTAGCTCATAAGGCAACTTTAACTCATAAGCAACAATCCCAATCCTCTTCATAATCTGATAAGGGACAATATAATGAGGACTTAGCTTCCCTTTTTCCCAAATCTCATGACACCCTTAATGGGTGACACTTTCAAGTGTACTAACTCGTTCTCTTCAAACTCTAAGTCTCTTCTTCTTAAGGCGGTATAGAACTTCTGGTGGCTTTGTACAGTCTTCAATCTCTGTCTGATAACCTTTACCTTCTCCATAGATTGATGAACCAAGTCTAGACTAATTAACTCGGCTTCACCAACTTCAAACCACTCAATTGGTGATCTACATCTCCTCTCATACAAAGCTTCATTGGGAACCATTTGAATACTTACATGGTAACTATTGTTATATACAAACTCAATCAAGGGCAAGTGGTCATCCTAATTTCCTTTAAAGTTAAGAACATAGGCTCTCAATATGTCCTCTAATATCTGAATTGTATGTTCTGCTTGGCCATCTGTCTAGGGATGAAAGAAAGTACTAAGATTCACCTTTGAACACAATCCTTTCTGGAAAGACCTCTAAAATTGATATGTGAATTGAGCTCCTCTGTCTGATATGATAGACAAGGGAACTCCATGCAACCTCACAATCACATGGATGTACAACTGGCATACTCTTCTGCAGTATCAATCATCTTAACTTCTAAGAAGTGAGTCGATTTAGTCATCCTATCCACAATCACCCATATCAAATCATGTTGCTTTCCGGACCTTGGCAAACTAGTAATAAAGTCCATATTGATCATCTCCCACTTCCATTTAGGAATCTCAAAGTTCTAAGCCAATCCACATGGCCTTTGATGCTCAACTTTAACTTGTGACAATTTGGACACTTAGAAACAAACTCAGTAATATTCCTCTTCATTCCACTCTACCAATAGACTTTTCTCAAGTCAGGGTATATTTTGGTAGAGCCAGAATGCATAGAATACCTAGAGCTATGGGCTTCATCCATAATCCTATCTCGAACACAATCAATGTTCAGAATACATAATCTACTCTAGTATCTTAGCATACCATTTCCCCCTTTGAAGAAAACCATCACCTTCTATTTATGGGTAACTTCTTTCAACTAAAGTAGAACAGGATCTTGGTCTTGCTTTTCTTTTACCTCCACCACTAAGGATGAAGCTGACCCATTTTGGACATTGACTCCTCCTTCATCATTCTCATCAAGTTGCACTCTCAACTAGGTCAATCTATGCACTTCCTTATCCAACTCCTTTTTTCCTTTCTCCACATAGGTAGTACTGCTCATTGACAACCTGCTAAGAGCATCAATAACAATATTAGTTGTACCTAGGTGGTAGAGAATGCTCATGTCATAATCCTTGAGAAACTCCAACCATCTCTTCTACCGCAGGTTGATCTCTTTCTGACTGAAGATGTACTGAAGGCTCTTATGGTCAGTAAACACATCCACGTGTACTCCATATAAGTAGTGACTCCAAATCTTAAGTGCAAATACCACTACTGTCAAATCAAGATTGTGGATTAGATAGTTTCTCTCATGAACCTTAAGTTGTCTAGAAGCATAAGCTATTACCTTTCCCCTTTGCATCAGCACACAACCCAATCCAACTCTAGACGCATCACAATATATCATAAAATCCTCTATTCTATCAAGAAAGGTCAGAATTGGTGTAGTAGTTAATCTTGTTTTTAGCTCTTGGAAACTCATCTCACATTTATCAGATCATTAAAACTTGACCTTCTTCTAGGTCAGTCTAGTCAATGGCGAGGATAGGGATGAATATCCTTCAACAAATTTGTAGTAGTAACCCGCCAACCCTAAGAAGCTTCTTATGTCAGTCGGAGAGGTCAGCCTGGGCCAGTTCTTAACTGCTTTAATCTTTTAAGTATCCACTCTAATACTATCGCCCAAGACAATATGGTATAGACTTGAGCCAAAAATCACACTTAAAAAATTTCACATACAATTCATGGTCTTTAAGAGTCTGGAGAACAATTTTGAGATGGTTAGCATGCTCCTCCTCTTCTCTAGAATACATCAAAATATCATTGATAAATACAATCATAAATATATCAAGGTACTGGCTGAACATTTTTTTTATCAAATCCATAAAGGCTACAAGTGCATAAGTCAACCCAAAGAACATGACTGAGAACTCAAAATGTACACAATGAGTCCTAAAGGTTGTCTTTGGGATATTACATTCCCCCACCTTTAATTGATGGTAACCAGATCAGAGGTCTATTTCTGAGAAACAAGAGGCATCCTGAAGTTAGTCAAACAGATCATCTATCCTGGGGTATTTATTCTTTATTCTGACCTTGTTCAGTTGCCTATAATCAATATACATTTTGAGCGACCCATCTTTCTTTCGCACGAATAGGAAAGGAGTGCCCCAAGGAGAAACACTCAGCCTAATAAAGCCCTTCTCTAGCAAATCTTTCAACTGCTCTTTCAACTTAGCAGGGGTCATCCTATAAGGTGGAATAGAGATAGACTGAGTATTAGGAAGAACATCAATCCAAAAGTCAATCTCCCTATTAGGAGGTACTCCCGGCAGATCCTCAAGAAACACTTTAGGTAACTCATTCACAATCAGAATTGATTCTAGAGTAGGAGGCTTAACATCATCATTCTTAACTCACACGAGGTGATAGATACAACCTTTAGAGATTAACTTTTTGGCCCTAAGGTAGGAAAAATATTTACCCTTAGGTGCAATAGAATCACCCTTCCACTCTAGGACCGGTTCATTCAGGAATTGGAACTTAACAGTTCAGGTCCTACAATCAATAGAGGTATAGCAGGCATGAAACCAATCCATGCCAAGGATCATATCAAAATCAAACATCTCTAACTCAATCAAATCAACAAGAGTATCCCTATGATGGACGAACACTATAAAGTTTCTATAGATTCTTTCAGCTAAAATAGACTCACCAACCAGAGTACAAATATCAAAAGGTTCAAGTAAATGCTCAGGAAGAATCTCAAATCTACTAGCCACATAAGGAGACACAAATGATAATGTGGCACCAGAATCTATCAAAAAATAGCAATCAAGAGTAAAGACTCGAATCATACTCGCCATAACATCAAGGAGTTTTCTTGATCTTGGTGACTAACCATGGCATACAAATGGTTTGTAGACCCGCTTACACCCGAAGTAGCACCTTTCTTATTTACTCTAACCGGTAGGGCTGGAACAGAAAATTGAGCCTTGTCAGCCCACTTTAGATAATCCTTTTGAAAGTGACCCAGTTGGTCACACTTGTAACATCCATCACTCCCCTCAAGGCATCTTTCCAAGTGCAATTTGACGCATTTGCCACATGAGGGCTAACTTGTGAACCTTGAGCCATACTAGCCTATGATTGAGATCCCTGGATTCTGAAATTTTGAGACCTCTGTTCATTCCTGTTTCTGGGCACAGGTGCACTAGAAAATGATAGGATAGCCCTATCTGAAACTTGCTACCATTCCCATTACCTCTCTTCCTAACCTTATGGCTGGATATTTTAGTCGTTTTATTTTTGTACTCTTCCCTGTCTTACTGATTCTCCTCATGAACTTGTTGCACATAAGTCATTAGCCTTCCAATATCCATATCACTCACAAGCATAGCTCCCCTCCCATTTTTCTTTAGTCTTTGGTTCAACCCATCAATATACAACCCATTCTCCCTCTCATATCCATAACTATGTCTGGAGCATAGCGGGATAGCTGGGTGAACTTAATCTCATACTTTTGCACTGTCATAGAGCTTTGTTTTAGATTTAAGAACTCTCTTACCTTGGCCTCCCTCAGCTCTCTCAGAAAGAAACACCCCAAGAAATCTTCTTCAAACAGTGTCCAAGTCAAGACTGGGGCTCCCTCTCCTATGCCCTTCTTCCAATGATCAAACCACAATCTGGCAACCCCTTTGAGTTGGTAGACAACCAACTCAACTCTATCAGCATCAGTCACGTGCATCACCTGAAACACTTTCTGGAGATTGTCAATATAGTTCTCAGGATCCTCATTGGGTGTAGACCCTATGAATTCAGACGGATTCATTCTCAAAAACTTCTGAACTTTGGATGTATTATGTGCATCATGTCTACCCGCTCCTTATCTAGAAGCATGTACTGTCATAGCCTGGGCTAAAGTCTGGATAGCCTCGCAAAAATTTTGGCTTGTGGTGGCTATTCAGGGATAGCTGGACCTATGAGTTCATTATGATCCTGGGGCTCAGGTTGGTTAACATTCTGTCTAGCAGATGCCCTCTCCCTCTAATAGCTCTTCTTGGAGGCATGATCACAATTCTGCAAATGTGTAATGCACAAATTAGACAAGAGTTTTCATAGAGTTTAACTCTATAGCATGAATCAGAATATGAATGAAGTGTAACCTTTCCTAATGTCTTATTGCCTCCTGCTTATAAATTGTGGTGCACAACACACCCATAAGTAAGACTCTACTAGACATGACTACATAGACTCCCTAAGACTCTTGAACTTTGTGTTATGATACCAAATTTTTCATGCCCGAAAGGGTACCCTGAACGTGGTTGGCACACAAAGTTATTGCTTGTCCCCAAGTGAACCACTTGACCTCATCACATTTATTCAATCATAAACATATATATATAAAGACTAGATATAGTAAAAGATAGACATATCTCAATCTTATATAATCATATTAAGATAATCAATAAGACCAGTATGAAAGAAATTAGCCCAAAATAAATATCCAGATCAAACCAATCACAACTCAACAATCTAGTCTATAAAGTCTCTATCTAAATTGTCTAAATGGTATCATGACAGGCCATGATTACCACAATAAAAGGAAATAAGATGCTAGACTCAAGCTAAATGAATGTGAATGTGCATCCTGTAGAAGCAGGGGAGGACTCACCAAATCAGTTGATTGCAAGAGATCCTCAACGGTGCACCTTGTTAATGATCTCTACTACATGTCTTTACATCATAAAATGATGCATTCCAAATGGACGTCAGTACATAAAATGTGCAAGTATGTAAAATGATTGAATGAAATAGGCATCAACATAGAATACTATCAACCAGATAACTCAAAATCAAGAGATAAGAGACTCAATTGGAATGTTGAATGTCTATCTAAAGCAAGAATAAAGAGTATACAATGATCCATCAACACCATCTAATCTAATCCAATTCAATTAGAGTACGATTAGTATAGAACTTATATGGGAGTTTCTCTTATCCGACAACAATCACCTATGAGCTAGTGATCATATAACAATCCCGTTGATGTTGCCATAACTGTTCAATATCTTGTTGGGTAAAAACAAATAGAATCCATAATGGATCTGACAATTGTGTCCTCTATTATTTTAAGGATACCTTATTATGGGGAAATATTCACCCTAATGGTTCAATCCTCTCCTACATTTGGCAATATAGTTAATGAGTTCAAGTTGAACTTACTCTCCCTCAATTCGGTACTCAATACTCTTTCCAAGACTTAATGCTCATAAATAATCAAACTCAATGAACCCAAATTAGTGAGCCTTATAAGGACTTGTATCAATCCATCAATTCTATTAGAATTAAGCATGTTGGCCTATCAACTATCTAATCCATCCTCAAATCACATTTCTAACAATTTGACCAAATCAATCCTATCAACCTATCAAGAATGAAATAGACAATCATGTAGGAGGACTTTCAACTTAGACCAATATTTTTTAGTTCAATTGAGAAAAATCTTAGGACAATGAAGTTCCATCAACCTACCATTATGCTCACATTACAATCACAATCATATTCATGTTATCAAGGCTCTAAACTCAATTCCTAAATTCATTCATGCAATCTTTTATGAAATAACATATAGGGTTTATGAAATAATTCATGAAAAGTATGTAATCAGAAAAACCAAGTTTATGATGATTATCAACATATGAAAACATATAGAATATGTATAATTTTGCAAGGAAACATTCAAGAAAACATACATAAGGACTCAATACTCTCATATATCAATCTATCTCAATCAACGTGAACATGGAAGAATAATTTCATATTTTAGGTTAGCCTTACATACCCGGTATGAAGTTTGACAATCAACTTAGTAAGAAGCTAGCCTCAATCCTCTGAACCCTAGCTCTTTTTCCTCTTCTTCGCTCAAAGTTCTACTTAGTTTTTGTGTTTCTGACCTTAGAATAGGTTTAGGAACCCTCTTTAGATTAAAAAAAAGATCTATATTGGTCGAATATTAAGTTTAAGAGAGGTGAAAAATATCTAGAATGCCCGTCGAAAGATTTAAAATTTTAAAGTTCGATGGAATAGGTCGGGGACCAGGTTCGCGACGCGGACCTATCGCGTACATGTATAATTTTTTTCAAAAATTTTCTGATTGATATTCCAATCTCATAGAAAATATTAGAATTACCATTAAGTGCAAATCCACGATAAGTCCCTGACGTAGACATGTCGCATATTTTTCTGAAAATGCATTTTCGCTTCGAAAAATTATCTTTTGATTCGATTGCTCTAAAAATCAACCAAGACCATTTTTCCGTACAGTTTTTCATGTTGATCGCGTTTTGGGCTTGAATTTTCCAAAAGAGTTTGGGAAGATACGTTTTCTCATCTAGAATTATTTTGATAATTTTATCGGGTGTAACAACTTTCTATGTTGTTTACTTATGGAGTCTTTTTTATTTGATGGAAATCGATCGTTACCGATTTCGTCCATTGATATGCAGTTGGTATGCTTTATGGATAAAATGTGTTAGTTATTCCCTCTTTTAAATGTTGCTTCATTGTCATAGAATACCCATAGACCCTTTTTCCATTTTACGTTCGCATTTTTTTATGTTTATTCCTATGAATGCTTAAGATGACTTGGTGAGGTGCCTTCGGGTATCTCATTCACCATGTGACAACTAGACCCCTAGGTCGAATTGTTACAAATTATGTATTAATCAAACTATTTTTTTTTATAGGTCATTCCTTCATCTGAGTATGTTATTCCATTTATGATGCTGGATGGAGATACATTGTTTGAAAGAAAAAGTTGCAACTGTGGAAGATTTCAACTTGACGAAATAGCTTGTTTACGCACAATTGTTATTTTGAAGAGTAAGAATGTAATTGATATGCATCCATACTGCTTTGATTATTATAAGCCAAAAGCCTTAGCAAATACATATGAAGTACTGATGGTGCCTATGCCAGATAAAAGAGATTGAGCTATTTCAATAGAATTTTTTGATGAAATTGTATTACCACCCAAGTACAAAAAAATACCCGGAAGACCAAGGAAGAGGAGAAGGAATAGTGCAGGTGAAACTATATGCACAAGAATAAACTATTATAGTCATTGTGGACATAAAGGACACAACAAAAGATCTATAGCTTCTTTCCTAAAGAAAAATGAAAAATGCCTTTTGTATACAATTTTCATCAGCTTTTGTCATGACCCAAAATTCGAGTGTGACAGCACTCACCTAATTCACCAAGGCGAGTCAGCCCAAAAGCTAAACAACTTAACAATAATAATAAAAGTGGAAGATAGTAGTCCAATAAGATCGATAAGTAGAAGAAATCAAGATACAACCATCCCAGACCTGGTGTCACATGCTCTAAGTATAGAATACTTAATAAAATACGTATCATAATGTCTAGTCAAATAGAAAAAAAACATAATATGGGACACTCAAAGTCCTGCTGAAGACGTAAGCAGCTACCTCGCAAGTAATCTGAAAGCTCGATCTTGTAGAGAGAAAATCTAGCAAGGAGGATTGGGCTCACAACCTACAAAATGTAGCAAGGAGTAAGCATCAAACAATAGAGTACTTAGCAAAATAAAAATAACATAAGGTAAAGAAATGAAGAACACAAGTAACTTCTTAACTCCCAACCACAATCCATCGAACTACAACAGTGCACTTAGAAAAGTCCCAACACAATATAATATACACTTGACAATAAATACAGTTGTACCCATCACCTAGCATAATATCTCAATACACAAGTATATAAATAGATCCAACACTTACTCTAATCAGTGATACAATAAGTATACAATCTCATAAGCAAAATCAAGGTAATATCATAGCAAGTATGATATGAGATGGAGTGAATGTCGTGAAATATGAATATATGTGATGCAATGTCACATAATCGTGATATAATTTTTTCCTATGATACACATTTGTTGATCAATATTTATATATGCATCAGAACTAAATCCATGGGGGTCTCACATAAACTATGTATTTGTAAACATTGTCGATAGAGACCTCGATTGCTCACCCATTCGTAAAATACCTCGGACTCAATATTAGTCGGTATATTACCTCAGTTTGCCGATACTAAACATCGACCGATAGAGACCTCGACCACCAATCACAAGTTACCTTATTTATCCCTTGGTCATAGCCATCACAAGTATCAATGCACAAATAATAATAGATACAATGTGCATGATCAGAATTATATTAGAGTATTAATGTCATAATGATTTCAATATCTTGATATTATTAATAGCTCAATATCATCTGTGTCTCAATATCATCATAGTCTCAATATATCAATCATATCATAATGTAAGTACCATTTTGCTATCAATATCAAATGATTCACAATATCACATAGATTACAATTAATTTACAAGTCAATATATCTCCACATGAATAATTATCCATTCTGAAATCTCATGATAAAAGCCTGTGATGATACAATTCTACCCCCAAAGTACTCAATTTAACACACATAGAAGTATACAAGGTTCATTCATACTTAACAAAAGGTTAGAAGTCCACTTGTCTTAGATAAAGTCCCGAATCAAGTCAAATCAAAAGTTGTTCCCTTTCTACGGTACTCTAAATCACCAAAATCTATTCAAATTTAGAATCACAATCACAAAACGAATCTAATGACGCTAAAATTGATTGATTCAAAGAAAAAGGTAAAATGGTCAAAAATCTCATGCCAAAAAATGTAGCTAGAATTTGAAAATTAATGTATGAAAATATTCTCCAAGTACTAAGAAGTTCAACGTTGAAAATCATTTTGAAAACGGAGCTAAGATGAGGGAGAAATCATCAATTAAAGTTTTGAAATCAAAGCCCAAAAAATTTCAAATTTCCACCATTAAAATCTCAAAATTATAAGTTAAAATAATAAATTAATCAATATAAATCAATAAATAGGTTAGAAAATTACCCAATCAAATTGCCTTGAAAAACCTTGAAGAATCTCTTGAAAACAGAGCTTGGAGTGTTGAAAATTATGAAATAAAATAAATCTCGTCGTTTTAATCAAGCTACTGGTTCAAGTAAATTAAGTACTCTGCGAATGCAGACAAAGAACCGTGAACGTGGAGAATTAACCCTGTTAAACCTAAGCGGACATAGGGATTCGATCCACGAACACGAAGGCTAACCTCATAGTTCTCCGCGAACGCGGAGAAAAGCTTCACAAACGCAAAGATCATTCCAGTTAGACCTCCACAAAGGTGGGCCCACTCCTGCAAACACATAGAACAAAGTGTGTGGCACCAAATACAGGAAGAAACCAGCAAATGCACAACATAGAAAATCAAGAATAAGACCTTCGGGATTCGTTCAGAACCCCATGAACACAAGTCAACTATGGAACCTTATGAAAAATGATATTTTGGACTCAATGGAATCGTCAGAATTCAAATTCGAAATCTCCTAGGTGCCAAATCGGAGAAAGATCATTTAAAACTAGTTTTGGACTCAAAAACTCAAAATTTTCTTCAAAGCTCTAAAAATTATAACAAAATCATTTCTAATGTTAGTTTTACTACTCGGAACAACTGAAACTGATGAAATTTTGATACGAGCTCTCAAACTTTGAATATTGACCAAAGTCAAATTTATAATTCAAAATGAGGTAAAATACAACTTCGAGTCCAAAATCTTCATTATAACTCTGAATTAAGTTCTGCAGGTTCTCTTACATAGAATTCTACATTTCGGAACTGATGGAATTGAATTTTGACACTCAAAACTCAAAATTTTCAACTTTAAGCCTTTGAAAACTCTTTCTTTTGCAAAATCCCAACTTTTTACAAGATTTTTAGAATCCAACTCTTAGGCTCAATCAAAAATGATCCAAGGCAATTTGTGGGGAAGGATAAAATAGTAATTTGATCAAAGATGCCAAAAATGGCCTTGGAGGTCATTATAATTTTGAAGTAGTCTGAGAGATTTGAAAAAAATTTAAATGATAATAATGATGTTACTTAGTATAATAAAAGGATGATCTGTAAATAATTTATATGCATTATATGTCATATTTTGTTAGTAAGATTTGAATGTTATATGACACGTGCACTGGTAATATTGAAATATCTGGTATGTTGTTTTGAAAGTATAACTTCACGTATCATAAGTATTAATGTTGTCGAAATTCAAAATTAAATCAAATCATTTTGTAAAAATAAAAGTGAACCAGCATTGATACATGTTTTTTAGACAATTTGGGTATTGATACACAATATTAGGGTTATGCACTCGATTTTTACCTAATTTTGAATATATGAATTTCTATTGATACAATTACTCTGACATATTAATTCAACTATCAAGTATCTAAATAAAGTATAAACATTAAAATTAACAAGTATCATATTCACTTATTCATATATGATACATACTTTCAACTACTTCAACGTATCAAAAGTTACATTAGATACTTTGGTATGATTAATTTTAAAAGTATAACAATATATATTGATATATGATGTTATGCAAAGATTCTTACATCAATAGATTGTATTTGATGTCCATCATATAGTTGGTACAATGATGTTCATCATATAGTTGGTAAAAGTAAATCAACATTAGCATTTCCTAAAAACATGTATTATTAACTACATATTTTTATATTTTAGTTTGTCTGTTAAGAATATATCTAACTAATACACAATATATTGGTTTTAACTTTATGTGTCGTGTAAAACATGCTAAAAGATAAAAAAAAAAATAATCATCTTATACTTCATTTGGCGCGATTGTGTATATAAAGTATCATGATATGGTATATCAATGTATCAATAGGTAATCATTATTTTTATATTATAAGGAGGTTAGACCAATTGATACATAGCAATTACATATAACACCATATATGAAAAACCACAAAAATTATATGCAGCCAAATCAAAAGTTTAATTATATTTTTAATACATAATAACTAAGTTGTTACTAAAAGTAATATAAAAACTTGGAGTTGTCATCACAAAATTAATTCAGTTTGCCTTGGATAGTCTTAGGTAGTTTCCTGAAAATTGTTGGCTAAGAAAGATCAACAAATTCCTCTCTGGCCGATAGAATGAACACATTCTTAGGCCTGGGTGAATTATCATTTTCACTGACGTAGCCTTCACAAGCCTTGTCGATGTCGTATTTTTATAAAAGTGCAGCATATCTTCTATGAAGATAATAAGCATCCAGTGCATTAGATGGCACCAAAATTTCATCGTTGATATATTCCACAAATATAGTTATGAAGACACCACAATCACTACATGTAATGTATCAAGAATTAGTAAGAGAAAGAAATATGTACAATTCATAAATAGGTTTGAAAAACTTACAGACTATCGCTACTTTGTTGAGGAATGCCTTGTACAAATTCAACTTTAAAAGGATATTATTGACTAAGCATACCACTCATTGACTTGTCCTTGTATGCATCAAGCATTGACTAGTCATCCCAATCTTTTTTTTTTTTTGAAAAAATCACTTTTCTGTAGATAAGTGGGCAACATCGCAATCATTTTTTCAATCTCCATGGATGAGTTCTTTTGCCTTGATTCCAAAGTAGAGTCATACACACGTATCATCCTTTCTTTTAGTATGATTATAGTTAACACCCAATGAAAATTCATCGTAGTTTATAGGGATATAGACTTCATTTACTAGGTGTCAAGGAGACCCAACAAGGATAACATAACCTTTAATGATGTTAGTGGCAGACCTCTTATGCCTGGATACATCATATGCACGTGCAAAGTTTCTAAATACTTAGATTATCGTCGTCATGAGATTCATAGTACCATTAATGAGTCACACTTACAAAGTTCTTAAAGATACAATTGATTGTAGTGTATTTATACTGATCACTAAATTGATTATTGGATGTCTTTTGAAGGTAGTAAAAAACGGCATCTAGGTGATGCGTAATGAAATAAATACTTTAACAACTATATTAATAATATTGAAATTCATTTAACTGTAAAGATATAAAAAAAAATTAAAATATTTTAATTGTATAATTGTATCATATGCTGATATTTGAGACATTGCATGTCAAGTGATTCATAAGTTTGAGAAAAGGATATATTCTTTAATCTATTCAGATTCAATAGTATTAGAAAAATCTTGATATTAACTATAAATATGTGTGTTATGTGAAGCTAAATGCATATATGTGTTATATGAATATGTTCGAGCGTGAAGGTGCCAGACAAATTTAGTAGGTTTAATTGTATCATGATTTGTTAATTGATACAATGAAAAAGAAAATAATACATTACTTTATTAAAGATAAGTGTCATGTAAATCTGATCAACTGTGAAGGTGTCCAAAAAATAAACATTAAAGTGTATGGTACCACTGTAGTTTAAAACATTACATATGAAAAGATGCATTAATTATGAGTAAATATATTATATGTATCTGGTCAATTGCAAAAAAGATATCAAGGACAAATGATCTTATTTTAAAGATTGATATTTGATGATACTTATAAATCTGGTCAATTGTAAAGGTGTCCAAAAAATAAATATTATAAAGTGTATGGTATCACTGTAATTTAAAATATTACATATGAAAAGATGCATAATTATGAGGATATATGTTATATGTATCTGATCAACTGCAAAAAAAGTATCAAGAAGGACAAATGATCGTTTATTTTAAAGATTGATATTTGATACATTAAATGTGAGCTAATATTTGATTTTACATATAAATGGTATGTTAATTTGTTGAAGTTTATAGGTATAAGCATATATACAATGTATCTTATGCTGAGAGATGATACAAAATAAAAAGAGTGTGTTATATGTTGCCCATTTGTAGATCTAATGTTGAAATATATTTTTTCAGAAAAAAGACATTATATCGAATATGACAAATATGAATATATGATCAATGCGTTCTCAGGTGAATAATCATCATATAACAGAAGCTAACCTCATCAACGAGGAAGAATCAATTCTTATCGCGAGATGAAGTCATAACAAAATCAATTTTTGTAACACTTAGTGAAGAACACTTAGATCTGTAATGTTCCTCATTCGGTTTCTTCAATGAATATGAACACTTAGTTAGAAAAATGAACAAGAGTAATATTTTCTTATGAAGTATTAATGTGGGACGTATTTCTTGGCATGTATTTTCAAGAGTCCTTTCTCAACTCAGCTGTAATAATCTGTGATTAAGTTCAAAGGAGGGTCATAACAAATTCTATATCCGTCAAATAAAAATTTTCAACAGAACTTGTACAATATTTTGTCCTTCCCTTTTTCACTTGAACTAAAAAGTTGTCAAAAAAGGTGACTAACAAAATCTAGAAGGTATCCTACTGTATTAAGCGGGGATCTTAGATAAATCGTGCAAAATATTTCTTTACATGGAAGAGTGGTAGGTAGCTAACTATCACGAAGAAGAAATGAATTATCAACTAGTTCTTGTTGAGTGCATGTCTTCAGTTGTGTTGCTGTTATAGAATTTTGAAGTTAGGACAGAAGTGCATCTATAGGTTCTTTGGTTCCTTCTATTAATAAAGTGAATATGGATGAGTCCTATATATTAAACATGAGATCATTAAATACTTAAATAAAATAAAAAGAAAATAAATTTTAAACAATGTCAGTTTATCGATGTGTCATTATTTAATGGGTCAACATCCATCTGACCTTTTGTGCTTACTGATGTACCAATAACACCTTCACATATTCTTGGATTTTGTGAATATTTGATTGGTTCAGCAGATGCACCACCCTCAAAATAATAGGAAAACGATTTAGGCAGACAAAAAAATAATTTATTAAATTTCTAAGTTATTCAACATCTTATTTGTACTAAAAATATTTTTATGGAGAGAAATCTATTCTATTTTTGGACCTAAAGCCACAGACTCAATCTCTAGGGGATTTTTTTATGCCCCCAACAACCTAAATATACAAAATAATCATATATGCATTTATGCTAGTTCAATAAATTTATGATACATTTGTAGTGTTTGTGACAGATGCTTGATACATAAATAATTGATACTTAGTTTTACTGAATTATAGAAGTATCAATAAACTGAAACTTATAATTACGGATACTTAATGGATGTATCAATAAACAAGATACGTAGTAATGTTCTTGTTGATATTTTTTAAATTTAGTTATTAAATTCATCTTTTAATAAAAACAAAATATAAAGATCTCATGGGTTAAAGTATCAATCTACCTTGATAGCTTCCTGTCGAATATTTTGTTAATCAATATCAAAAATTACATTTTGTGGATCTTTGATGGGTTCAGCAGATGCAACACCCTAAAAATAAAAGGTAAACATGTTAGGCAGATAAAAAAATAATTCATTAAAATTTTGAATTATTAATCACCTTATCTGTACTTAAAATGCCTTCATGGAGAGAAATATTTTTCTACTTCTAGAGTTGGGGTCACAAATTCAATCTCCGCAAAAATATTTATGCCTCCAGCAACCTATATGTACAAAATAAATCATATATGTGTTTATGGTAGTTTAATAAATTTATGATGTATTTATAATTTTTGTGACAGATGCTTGATACATAATAATTAATACTTAGTTTCATTTAAGTAAAGAAGTATCACTAAATGGAAAATGTAATTATTGATATTTAATAATGGATGTATTAATAAATTGGATATGTTGTAATGTTCTTGTTGATACTTTTTAAATTTAGTTATTCATTGTATCTTTTAAAAAATAAAATATAAAAGTCTCATGGGTTTAAGTATCAATCTATCTCGGTAACTTCCTGCCGAATATTTTCTTGCTCAAGATCATAAACAATTGTATCATGGAATGCATCTGTTGTGTTTTTCCTGTTACTTATTTGTGGTTCATTTTCAACCGTAGGGGGCACATTTGCAGAGGTATCATGTTTGCCTGCTTGAACAGAATCATTGGGTAATTCTAAAAAGTTGAGCTAACGATAGCCAGCACAAAAAGAAATTACAATATGCAGCAAATCAAATGATGTTTAATTACTCAATTGAAATCACGCCTTAACTAAAATAATGAAAAATTTTAGAATAATGTTTAATTATTGATACATTTGACAGTATTATGAAATTGTGCATGATACCTCAGTAGATCTGAAATTAATATTTATTTCTTGGACATCATGAAAAGCTTTAACAAAGGTATCATATTTGGTAACATCCATATCACTGGATGGAAGAGTATCACCTTTGGTAACATACGTGCCATTGTGAATATCAACAACACATGCGATCAAATTGGATGAATTCTTTGACTATGTCAGAAATGTATAGATGAGGCATCGAAATCCTGCATAAAAAAGGGACATCGTAAGAATGATGGCATTTTGTTACCTTATTTTTATGCTAAAAATATTAGATCAAAGAATGTGTCGTAGTCATCACCATTATTTTTGATACCTTATTTTAGAAAAATGAATTTGATACATGAAATTAAGTTGTGATTTGATATATTTAACATTTGACATATGAAATTAGGTAGATAGAATGTTGAAATAAATATATCATTACTTTAAAAAAAAAAGTATACCTTAGTAACTTCTTGATACATGTTTTCCTTTTGCGAAACATCAATATTGGTAGCAAAGTATTTTTTTTTTTATAGAACTGACTTCCTCCCTATTAGTTTTCAAAGTTTTAGTGTAATGTGATTTCATTGAAGACTTGAAAACATTGAACTTTCAATCAATCTTATAAAAATACAGAGTGTATAACTAACAGTTGATACAAGTAAAATATATAACATAATTAAAAAACATAAAAATGCATACATATTTTTTTAGAAATTTCTTTACTCCTTTTATATCTTCACTGGACATATGTTTATCATCAAATAATAAAGATGGAGGAGCATCTGATGAGCTAGCATGTGTCGATGGCTTTTTAAGAATTTAAAGATATGCATTGATTTATTTGGCTTATCAGATCCAACTGGCATGGCTTTGATTGCTTGCACTACCTTATATTTTTTTTTTTGTGAAGACGGAGATGATGTAGCGCCACTACGCTTAGATTTTCTCAGCAAATGTTTTAGTGATTTGAACGTGAAATCTTCAAATCCAGACGACTTTTGAATTTTGACATTACTTGGTTGACCGGAGATGATGTTCGAATACCTAATGATGAAGGTGCAGTGGCTGGTATATCATTGGACATTGTTCGCAAATCAAATGTTGTCAATTCTTCATCTGTTGGAACTATGTTCAAGCAAGAAATCTAAAAAAAATGAGATATAAAAAAAATTAAAAGAAGATATATTAATGAGATAACATATCAGAAAAATTATGTAATTAAATAAAGATTGACATAAGTATTACCTCGCGGAAAATGATAGACATAAAATACTCATATTTTGACCTTACACCAACTACTCGCCAATTTTAAATTCTAGGAATGTGATTTTCATCTCTAACAATAATATCATTCGGGACTTTCTAAGTACACTCATACATCTATACATTCAGAGCGTATGACATGCTTGACAAACGATACAACTATTTGACAGAAGTAGAATCTTGTCTGAAGATTCAAATCAATTTGGTGTAATCCTCTTTTGCCCATAAATAGTTTATGGAACTGCCATCTTTAACCACACGAAAATCATCTGTTGATATAGGTGACTTAATTGTTTGGAAAAAATCAAATGTATGTATAAAATACAGAATCGCCATCTGGACAATATTTTTAACAATGTCCCAATTTTTCAACAAAAAACACTGAACTAGACGGCCTTTGTTTAATCCTGAATATGCACTCGGAAAATATTTTTCAAGCAGTCTACTAGGGGTAGAATCAAAATATAGAAAATCATCAACGTTGTTAATACATTTTTGCTGCAGACCTTTCTTTGCTTTCTTTTATGAACTCCACTGGTCGTTCATGGATTATAGGAATTTTCCATTGTATTCATTAATAATAGCAAACTTTCTAATGGAGAATCAAATGACATTTCCCTTCATGGTAGATGTGCAACACGTATGTTTTTGTGCTTCAGCTTGAGCAATAAAAGATATCTGACATTTTGACCTTGAAAATTATACTACGAAATATTTAGATAAGGGTAAAAAATAATTTGTCGAAACAGAGCTACACCATCATCCCCAATAGACGACTTTATATCCTCCACAAAATTAGAATTGTTGGATGATCCAAATCTTAAACAGTGTTTAAGAATATTTTTTATAACATAATTAATCCCTTATGAAGGATAACTAATTAATATTGCCACAATTAACAAAAAATTACAGTATAATTGATTCATGAATTATAAAGAAAAGACAAACTTGATACATGATTGACTGTGAGTTCTCACACAATCAATTGTGTATTAATAATAAAATAACACAATCTATGTGATAGGAAAAAAATACAATATATTGATATTGCTAATTTATTTACTTATGGGGTATCACACTCATTGTACCAACCATATAATAAACATCAGATATAATCTATTGATCTAAAAATCTCAGCATAGTATCATGTATCAATATATATTGTTATACTTTCGAAAATTAATCATACCAAAATATCTAATTTAACTTTTGATACGTTAAAGTACTCGAGAGTATGTATCAATGTATGAGTAAGTGAATATGATACTTGTTAATTTTAATGTTTATATTTTGTTTAGATACTTGATAATTGAATAATACTTTTTTGTTTGAAATGTCAGAATAATTGCATTGATAGAAATTCGTTTAACTTGGTACATTCAAGATTAGGTAAAAATTGACTGCATAATCCTAATTTTGTGTATCAATACCCGAATTGCTTGAAAACATGTATCAATAACAAAAGCTACATCTATGATACGACTAATTTTATCAATTAATATCTCTGTTAAGTTAGATTTATGTATTTAATCGGTTCGATATAAAAAAAAATTAATTAACAAATTTAGGAAAATATGATTATGTAGCAATTCATGAAATTAAGACTTAATTTATGTGTCAACAGTGAATCCAAAAGCACAAATATTCTTCAAATTTAGGTGGTAATAACACACCTTTGGCAAAGAAGGACGGGTCATAATGATTTCAACTTTTTCCCCCTTTTTTGCATGTGATTTTCGGACTGTAGAATTGAAACTTGATTCTATATCCTTCATTACTTCAGTCGCTTCTGGTAAAATCTCATCAATGGAATCACATACAATATTATGAGCAACTTCTTCCATTGGATCTGTTGCATGTGGATGAATATTGACATTGTCAACTATTGATTGGGGAAACCAAAACTAAATGTTGGCGAAAAATTCATAAGAATGGGTTAACTAATACAAAAACAAAAAAGTTTGAAGAAATTTTTGTTCGAACAAAGAAGAAAACGGGTGATAAGCTCGTTTTGTGCTTATTATGTAACTCATCGTATAAGCGTTTTTGTTCAAAAAGTATTAAATAAGTCAAGGCATATTAATTCTTTTGTTCAAATATATCTTAAAATGTGTAAATTGTATAAACAAAATTTGTCTAAAAGAAATTTCAGGATTAAAAGCAAGATGAGGTCAAATTGAAGCAAGAAAAAGTGATAAATAAATCATATTGGGAGCTCGAGGAAGATACTTATTATCATCGAAGGAGAAAAATGATCTCAAATAAAGAAACTCAGTCAAAAAGAGGCGGAAAAGTGCAAAAGCGGACGACAACTTGGAAAAGCGGCCGAAAGTTCCTGAAGGACGACCGTCCTTCGCGGAAGGACGACCGTCCTTCGGGCCGTCCTCCGTGCCTATAAGTGTGAGGAAACTATAGAGAAAGAAGGCAAAAATGATTCTCTAGAATTAAAACCTCTTCCTAAACACTTGGAGTATGCATTTTTGGATAAATTAAGGCAATGTCCCGTTGTGATTGCATCAGATCTAACACCAGAACAGAAAGGTGAACTGCTATTAGTTCTCGGGCGGCATAAACAAGCCTTTGCTTGGAAATTGGAAGATATGCAAGGAATAAGCCCTACCTTATGTACCCACAAAATTGCAATCGAGAAAGGATTTAAGCTCGTTGTTCAGGCACAACGGAGGTTGAATCCGAAACTGTTGGAAGTAATTCAGAAGGAGGTAATCCGACTGCTAGATGCGGGTATTATTTACCCAATATCTGACAGTCAATGGGTATCTCCTATTCATGTTGTCCCAAAGAAAGGAGGAATGACGGTGGTTGAGAATGAGAAAGGAGAACTTGTGCCCAGTCGCACAATAACTGGGTGGAGAATGGTAATCGATTATAGGAAATTAAATGATGCGACAAGAAAAGATCATTTTCCACTTCCCTTCATTGATCAATTAATTGAGAAATTGGCGGGCCATGTTTATTATTGTTTCCTCAATGGAATGAGCGGATATTTTCAAATCCATGTTAATCTCGAGGATCAAGAAAAGACTACCTTTACATGTCCTTTTGGAACATTTGCCTTTCGGCGAATGTCCTTTGGATTATGTAACGCCCCCGCCACCTTCATGAGATGTATGATCGCCATATTTGAAAAATTTATTGGGGATTTCATGGAGGTCTTCATGGATGACTTTTCTATTACGGGGGAGTCATTCGAAGAATTTCTCAACAACCTAGAGAAAGTGTTGGAGCGATGCGAGAAAACTCGCCTAGCTTTAAGTTGGGAAAAATGCCATTTTTTGGTCAAAGAAGGGATTGTACTGGGACACAGGTATCAAAAAAGGGGGTCGAAGTTGATAAAGCTAAAATTGAGGCAATTGAAAGACTTCCTCCACCAGCTTCCGTAAGGGCTATTCGAAGCTTTTTAGGTCACGCAGGCTTTTATCGGTGGTTTATAAAGGATTTCTCTAAAATTGCCAAACCCTTGACACATCTCTTGGAAAAGGGGAAAGAATTCAACTTTGACCAGGAATGCATGGATGCTTTTGTCACTTTAAAGGAAAAGTTAATCACCGCACCGGTTCTAATGGCCCCTGATTGGTCTAAACCATTTGAAATTATGTGCGATGCTAGCGACTTGGTAGTAGAAGCTATTTTGGGGCAAAAGGAAGGAAAATATTTTCACCCCATCTACTACGCTAGCAGGACATTATCAGGGCCTCAGTTGAATTACACTACCACTGAGAAGGAATTCCTTGCGATTGTTTACGCTTTGGAAAAAGTTAGGCCTTATATCATTTTATCTGAAGTAATTGTCTACACTGATCATTCGGCTCTAAGATATTTACTTCAAAAGAATGATACAAAACCTAGGTTGTTACGATGGGTATTACTTTTGCAAGAATTTAATCTTCAAATTAGGGATAGAAAAGGGGTAGCAAACCAAGCAGCTGACCATCTCTCTCGATTAGAACCGGAAGTGGTCGAACAATTTGGGGAATGAAAGGTGGATGAAAAATTTCCTTTTGAAAAGGTACTTCAAGTTCAAGGGAAGGCACCCTGGTATGCGGATATCGCTAACTTTATTGCTGGCAATATCAAGCCTATTATACTGTCTTCTCACTTAAGAAAGAAACTCAAAAGAGAATCAGTCCACTATTTTTGGGATGATCCCTTTTTGTTCAGAGCATGTGCGGATAATGTGGTTAGACGATGTGTCGATGAAAATGAAGGATTGAAAATTCTCGAACATTGTCATGCTGGGCCAGCTGGAGGCCATTTTTCTGGCAGCAAAACTGCCAAAAAGGTTTTGGACTGCGGATTTTATTGGCCGACAATCTTTAGAGACGTCCACACATTTGTTTCTATATGTGTGGCATGCCAACAAACGGGAAACATCTCTAAACGTGATGAAATGCCATTACATTATATTCTTCCTTGTGAAGTATTTGATGTTTGGGGCATTGACTTTGTAGGACCCTTTCCCAGCTCTTATGGCAACAAATACATTTTGGTGGCCATAGATTATGTCTCTAAATGGGTCGAAGCGCAGGCTTGTCCAAAGAATGATGATCGCACCATGGTGTGGTTTTTAAAAAAATTGTTTGCCAGATTTGGAGTACCTCGGGTACTTATCAGTGATCAAGGGACACATTTCCGGAATGACCCTTTGGCCAGAACCTTAGAGAGATATGGTGTTCACCATAAGGGTGGTGTTGCTTATCACCCACAAACTCAAGGCCAAGTGGAGAATGCTAGCAGAGACATAAAGGGCATTCTGGAAAAGACTGTTGCTAAGACACGAAAGGACTGGAGTTTGAAACTAGATGATGCATTATGGGCCTTTCGTACGGCATACAAAACCCCTATAGGATCTACTCCTTTTCATCTCGTTTACAGGAAATCTTGTCATTTACCTGTTGAGATTGAACATAAGGCACTATGGGCTTTAAAAAAGATATGTTTGGATTTCGGAAGTGCCAGAAAGGAGAGATTCTATCAACTTAATGAGCTGGATGAATGGAGAACCTTGACTTTTCACAATAATCACCTCTATAAGGAGCTCATGAAGAAATATCATGACGCACATCTAAAAAAGTCCAAGGAGTTCAAAGAAGGAGACCTGGTACTTTTGTATAACTCTCGGTTGAGATTATTTCTCGGGAAGTTAAAAACAAGATGGTCTGGTCCATTTGAGGTAACAAAGATATATCCTTACGGGACCATTGAACTCCAAGGTAAAGGTGAAAAATTTAAAGTCAATGGGCACAGATTAAAAAAGTTTGAAGGGGGGATAGTGCCCCAAGAAAGATCCTCGATGTACCTCCAAAATTGAGAGGTTTTCAAATGAAACCTTATGGTGCCAAGCTAATGACGTTAAAGAAGCGTTGAATGGGAGGCAACCCATTGTTTATGGATAAGCGTGTGTGTTTAGTTTTCTATATAGGCTTGGGTTTGTGTGTACGTATTTCTTATTATTGGATACTTGTGCAGATGGCTCATCGTCGAAATGGACCCCCAGGTAATCCCGGCCATTACACATATTTGGGGAGGCATATTCCCTTCAGTACAGATGAGGCTCGTAGGAGATTTAGAGAGTGGGGTTATTTGAGAGGGGTGGCCCCCTCTATGGTTATTGATGTTGAGGCTCTAGAGTTGTATGGACTGTGGGAGAGTATCCATACTCTGTTAGGTAATTCTCATTGGAGGGGATTATTACTTTTTGAGGGCCCTACGAGCCCTGGTTTGACCATAGAGTTCTTATGTTCATTACGGTTCTGGAATGGTCATCGTTTGGAGCTGAAGGCTGGCCGCATTGGGCCCGATACCTATTTGACTTTTACGCTCAGGGGAGAAGAGCATGCCTTGACTGTTCGAGAGATGGCTTTTCGCCTAGGCCTGTACTCAGAAGACTTCGCTAGATCATTAGAGTTTGATCAGCTGGCCAGGGAGTTGGATACCAATTTTGATTATGATGGATTTTGGCGTACCCACTCCACTGATACTAGAGGTTTTAGATACGCGGAGTCCACATCTTCATATTGGCGAGAGCCGAGTTGGAGAGGTGTTGAGCTATGTGCTGAGTATGTCTTACTTCGGGCGCCCACAAGGGTGAAACCGAATAAGCAAGGATGATATATTCTTCTTTTGGAGCTTAGTGGAGCATAGAGAGGCAAATTTGGCCGTTTTTATTGCAAGATTCTTCGCCTCACAGGGGTCGAAGAATAGACTTACTATTCAGGCCGGCCCACTAGTGACACAGTTAGCTCTGTCTCTCATACAGCCCCATCTGATAGTTGATATGTTGTCTCTTAACGACAGCAGGGTTCGACTCACTCCGACGAACCTCAGAAACATGCAGTTTGTTCGTCCAGTGCCCGAGTCGGACTCAGAGTCAGAAGAGGAGCAGGTTCCACCAGCACCTGAGCCGTCACATCCTCATCCTACTCAGCATGAGCCTCATCTTCAGCTACAGACTCCAGCATACCATTCGTCTTCAGAGGCTTCGTCATTTTCTACCCAGGCTCCTCGTCGCTCGGTCACCCTGTTTAGCATGATGGCAGGTATTGATAGCCTTAGATCATTGCAGACAGCACATGAGGCTAGATGGACACAGTGGACTACTACACAGGATGCTCGATGGGAGGCATGGACCGCAGCATAGGAGGCGCGACAGAGGAGGCAAGATGACAGGATCGAGCAGATATATTCTCGGGTGGAGGAGATGTACTTTGGCCAGTTTCCTGATAGACGGCCACCCAGCAGCAGTCATGGACCTCCTTCTTAGTATGATTTTTCTTTATCTTGAACTATATGGTTTTATTTTGTGGACATATTTTGAAGACATTTGTTAGGGAAGTTTTCTGAGCTTTATGCCCTTTTCCCTTATTTGATCATATGGAGTTATATGCCTTGTTTTATTTTTTTACTTTTTAGAATTTTATTACGTATGTTAATTCTTAAGTGTGAGGACATATACTAGTATTTGCATGAGGTGTTTTACTCAGAAACTCTATTTTTCAATCACTTTTGATCCACGAGGACGTGGCTCACCTTAAGTGTGAGGAGGATAGAGTTTCTACGAAAAACATTTGTTTGAAGTATTTTGAATTACGCAAATTAGAATGAGTTATGTGAGCATAGTAAGGACGTGGCTCACCTTATTTCCATGCTGGATATCAAAAAAAAAAAATTTAAGTCAAAAAGCAATTGGTTCTACGTCATT